>JBBPLK010000065.1:89857-101490 GCA_038089735.1 Exsudoporus frostii
AGGAATTGAGTTGATGATGGTCCAGGAATGCATTCTGCTTCTGTGTGAGGGAACCTTAGGAGTGTCAACGGTGGAGAGATTGCCTGGTAAATGGATTTTAGCCGGGGCGGGCACGGATCCAAAAAAAAAAAACAGTCGGGGCGGTTTGTACATTGTCGGGATTCGGAAACCTGCGTCTCGTCGTAAATACTGAGCCGTGAATTGCCCGCGGAATGCTGGAGGACGGAATGAGACTTAGCCAGCTCGAACGGAGAGAGATCCGTAGTGCAGATGTACGGAAAGGCCGCGGGATGCCAGACGGGCCGTCATGGAACCCCGATAGCAGGTTCTATTGGACCTAACGCCGATGCGGGCTCTATAGAACGTCGATGTCGATGATCAGTGGACATCGAGAGAACGCGGTCATTCTCCGTCTCCGGGCCGAACGGAGCTTGTTGCCACACGGCACAAAGCCATAAACCTTACTTTAGGAACTATGTAGTACTCACGGAGATTGCCGGGTGGCTTACCTGGGGAGTAGAGCAAACTCCAAACGACGAGCAAGTCACAAGTACACCGCCCGCGCGCCGACCTCAAGATGCCTAAAAGTACGTCCTCGTTCTTGCAGATCGTGACCTGACCTGACCAGCGCTTCAGTCTACAAGCCAGGAAAAGTGACGCTTTCTTGTTAATTCAAGATGGTCTCAGAGGTGAACTGATGGCTGTGTTCCTCGCTGTAGGTTGCCATCGTCTTGCAGGGCCGTCAGGCAGGCAGGAAGGTCGTCGTCATCAAGCAACTCGATGAGGGAACCAAGGAGCGTCCCTACCCCCACGCGATCGTTGCTGGCATCGAGCGTTACCCGCGAAAAGTCACTCGCCGCATGGGCACCAAGAAGGTGCAACGGAGAAGCAGAGTAAAGCCTTTCATCAAGGTCAGTCTGCTCTCGCATCTTATTTCGCCATATCGTGACCAAAAATCATGCGTTGTGAAGACTGTCAACTACTCGCATCTCTTCCCTACTCGTTACGCTTTGGAATTGGAGAGCCTTAAGGGAGCGGCTGCAGCAGAGACTTTCAAGGAGCCTACACAACGAGAGAATGCTCGTAAGAATATCAAGAAGCTGTTCGAGGAGCGGTACCAGA
This sequence comes from Exsudoporus frostii, assembly GCA_038089735.1. Lineage (NCBI taxonomy): Eukaryota > Fungi > Basidiomycota > Agaricomycetes > Boletales > Boletaceae > Exsudoporus > Exsudoporus frostii. The sequence continues at coordinate 90,980 of JBBPLK010000065.1, forward strand.
GCGGCAAGAACAAATGGTTCTTCCAACCACTCCGTGTAAGTAACCCTACCATAACTACTGTTTTAATGTCTGAAATTTTGTCCCTCTCTCAGTTCTGATTGCATCCTTTACCTTGTGGTGGGTGGGTGACAGCACAAAACTACATGTACCCTACATGTCCTTACCGTGACGCATGACCTCCATATGCATCTTTGCTTAGTACGCAGTTTCAGCAGGAAAAGCATCACGGATCTTTCTCCAAGGTACGAGGGGTGGATGTGTGGAGTACGCTACACTCACTGGACCTAATCAACTGATCACTCTGACTATGACCATGCTCAAGTTCATCTCGAGATTCCTCCCACAAAAAGGGAAGAAAGGAAAGGAACGATGGATTCATCTACTATGGAGGCCGACAACTGAGGGTAACAAGCGTATGCATGCCGAATATAACGATAGTCTCACAGAGCACTTGCACCTGTTTTGGATCAAGTCGCGTTAGTCCGGATCCACCACCGCAAAAAGCAGAGCGGAACGTTTGTAACGCACCAGTGATAATGTCGACCAACTCGTTGGTGATGGCGGCTTGGCGACCACGGTTGTACTGCATCGTGAGAGTACTGATCATGTCCTTTGCATTCTTTGATGCATTGTCCATGGCGTTACGACTGTTGGTGCAAATGAGACACCGTGTCAAATCACCCTGGGATGGAATTGAACGTACCGAGCACTCTGTTCACATGCGTGTGCTTCGACGAGGGCAGCATAAATGGCGTTTGCTAGTGAGAACTCTGCAAGATCCTTGGTGACATCGTCTTCCATCTCATATGCGCGGAAACCAGCTACAAACAAGCATGTTAGCACAATATCTAGCATAGCGATCAGACGGAAAGCTTACGGGACTCCTTGAACGTGTTCTCATTGGCAACCTCGACTATACCTGCCTCATACGAGATAGCCGAAACGAATCTGTTGTATACGATAGCGATAGAATCGTATTCGACACCACTCTTGACGATCAGGTCAGCCACACCAGCAGCGTCCGCAAAGGTAGGAATGTCGCGTCCAATTTGGTTAAACGTGAGAGCAAGGTTCTTGCCAAGTGCACGGGCAAGCTGACCCTTGGACTTGTCACCAATAACCATAATGGGAGAGTCGGCATCGACAGGATTCTCGGCGTCCACGAGCGCACGACGGGTGGCTTTCGAGACGGAGGAGTGGATACCACCGCAGAGACCCTTGTCGGAGGAAACGACGATGAAGAGTTTGCGCTTGGCGGGTGTCTCTGAGGGTGTGTGATCAAAGATTTCTAAGTGACGAAGTTGGGGTTAACAGATGGTCTCCGCGCGAGTGGGTGAACGGGACATACCGGAGTTGGCGATACCGTATTCTTTGCCTGCGGTCATGGCGCGCTGCGCCTTTGCAAGTTTGGTGGATGCAATCATCTTCATCGACTATGCCAGACATTGACTCAATATCGTCCCGCTCAGACGGGAGAAAGTGACCTACTTTGGTGATTTTCTCAATGTTTCTGACCGACTTGAGCCGTAGCTCGATTTCGCGGAGGGTAGCCATGTTGCGGGCATTTTGGGGGGCAGCACCGTGACGGTGAGCCTGCTGTGCGGCAAGACGAGCGACAGACTGCCTGGCAAACATGGCCCTTTGGAAAGAATTGTCAGTGTTAAACGGTACACTCGGAAAACGTCGGGCATGAGCGGGCGGAGTTCTAATATTACTGCCGAGGTTCGTGCGCCGACTAAAATACTCGGCATCGACCCCACCCTGATGCAAAGTAACTCAATATCGGCGAACAGGGAAGCGCCCTCATCGACGACGACGACGGCCACGACATCAACATGGCATCGGAAGAACCGCTGTTTGACCCCTCGCTGAAGAAGCGCAAGAAAAAGACTGTCGCATTCACCGAAGACCCACTCGGGCCGGAGGCAGATCCCACTACCCCAGTACCAACCACGATCGAGAGCACGACCACCAATGGCGATGCAGTCGACCTAGGGCCCGCCACCGTACATGAGCAGATGAAGCGTAACCAGACCGCCGAGGGCGGCGATGCAGATGGAGACGATCAGAAGCAAGACGACGAGTTCAAGTCTATGTTCCCTGACGGTCTCAAGAAGAAGAAGAAGAAAAAGGACATCCCTATGGATTTCGTATGTTATGCATACCTCGTCATTCGTACCTATCCGATCTCACACATCCCGGAAAATCAGGGCGAGGATGCCTCCGGCACATCCACACCAGCAGGCGGTCCTGCCGCCGCGATTGCCTCCGAAGACCTTGACTTTTCCGACATGAAGAAGAAGAAAAAATCGTCCAAGAAAAAGGCGATGGAAGATTTCGAAAAGGAACTCGAGGAATCGAAATCGAAAGATGCTGCAGAGGGTGGAGAGGATGTTGAGATCGACGACGGAGAACACCTCAACGAATTCGACGAAGCGGATCTTGGTGACGATCCGTTTGCGAGACCAGAAGCACCCACTGGGCTTGACTCTGGTAGTGAGCCTTGGCTTACGAGTGATCGTGACTATACATATCAAGAGGTAAGCTATCCTCACCTCCACCCACGTCTGACCATCCTCATGAACTCTATCCATGTAGCTTCTCACACGTTTCTATGTCTCCCTCCACGCCTCAAATCCTTCCCTCCTCACCTCCTCAGGAAAGCGGTACACTATCGCCCCACCCCAAATTCTCCGAGAAGGTGTCCGCCGTTCCATCTTCGCGAACGTCGCAGATATCTGCAAGCGTATGCACAGATCTCCAGATCATGTCATTCAATTCCTTTTTGCTGAGATGGGTACGACGGGAAGTGTCGATGGTTCAGGGAGATTGGTCATCAAGGGCCGTTTCCAGCCAAAACAGGTAGAAAACGTGTTGAGGCGTTATATCGGTCAGTCTGACATCTCGAGATATGCATCTGGTGAATGGTTTGTTGACTGAGGCGTGGCGGTATCCTACAGTCGAATATGTCACCTGCAAAACATGCAAATCGCCGGACACCCTCCTCACGAAGGAGAATCGTATATTCTTCATGTCCTGCGAATCATGTGGCTCACGGCGATCTGTCAACGCCATCAAGAGTGGTTACCAAGCCCAGGTCGGCAAGAGGAGTAAGAACAAAACTGGATAAGGGTTCGGGCGGAAGCATTCAGATGCACGGCGCTTGAATGTACATCTCGTTATGTGATCGGATGTATAGATGGGGAGGAGAGGTGCCAGCTGGATTGGATCATGCCCATTCTGACACACATCGTATAACAGAATTGACAACATTACATTGCATCAGTTTCAGAATTCAATACACGTACGGGTCAGCACGTCCAAGCTCATGGTGCACTCATCAAGATAGGCAGTCCCTTAGAAGATAAAAACCACACAAGGATAATGGAACAAAAAAAAGGGAACTAAAACGATGTGTAATATATGCATGGCATTGGCAACTCGATTGGCGCATGAAACACGAATAAAACTTATCCACTCTCACGATTCACGTCCCAATATCACCGACCCGTGTCAATGCAACCCTCCGCTTCTTCTTCGGTGGCTGGTCTTTCGCTTCTTCGACCACCCCAGGGTCATCTGTACCAGCGCCGCTCCCACTCGGGGGTACGGAATCCTCGACGGCGGACTTGGGAGTTAGCGCTTGCTGTGGGGATGGCTCACTTCCCTGCAACTGCACCCGCTTTGCTGGAACAACCGGCGGCGCAATGATAGGCAGTCCCACGGTTGTATTAGCCGGCGTCACCGGCGCAGCATGAGTAGAAACCGAGGACGCCGCATATGTGAGCGGCACGAAGTTGTGCTGAGCTATCGACTGCAGCTGGAGCGTTGATTGCTGGGTATGGTGTGCTGCGAGTATCTCATCAAAGATGATGAGTGTACAATAGCCATCTCGTGAAGAGAGCACGAGTGTCTGTCCATCTGGAGACCTATAAAGTCATAATCATGCGTGAACCAACGCTCCGAGTTCAACGGACAGGAAAACACGTACCATGACATGTCTGTAAACTCGTCGTAATGTAATTTCGTCAATAGACAAACTGGACCGGCTTGTTGCGTGTCATAAATGGTGACAGTGTCCATTGTCAACACTGCATATAGCATTCGGTAGGGAAGCGCAAATACCGACCCACTGGGGGATGAGGAGGCAACCGGCATAGAAGTCTTTGAAGATGCAGAGACGTTGGAACTGGACGGCTTTGGGGGATGCGACGAGGGTGAGCACACCATTGATATTTCGGAGCTAGTGGTGGGGATATGGGAAGCAGGCGCCTTCTCTGTTCGTGGAGACGGGGAAGGGGCAGGTTGCTCATGCGCCAATCCACCAGTTCCGCTGGTGAGATCAATGGCTAGCTTTCCCTCTTTGTTTTTGTCCAGGGTGGCCGTTTTCGTCTCTCCAGCTCCGGCACCGACGACACCATGTCGTAGTTCGTACAAGATAGGAGAGAAGCGTACCGCGACTGAAGCTTTTTTGTGTCCAGGAAGTTGGGCGATGGGCGGACGTGCAAAGTTGGCGCGGGAATAGATGAAAACAGACGACGCAGAATTTGGGTTGGTCAACTCGTTCTGCGTTGAATTTGAACCACTCTTGTCAGATGACCGCCCCTTGCGGCCCCTGGAAGGTGTCTCATCCCCCTTGACCCCGGCGTTGAAAGAGAGGTCTTCAAAGTGTCCAGCGGGCGTGAGCAACAAACCACCATCAGGGCTGAATGTCAACCTCCTGAAGAAATTTGTAAAACTCTCGTCACCGTATAATTTTATGGTCGACCATGCTGGTGAGGGCAAGGCACGTATAGCAGGAAGAGGAGGCATTGGAGAAGGGGAACGACCATATCTGGAGAAGTGAGAATGAGCTGGCGACGAAGGGGCATTAGAACCACTGAATGAAGAGCGTCGGGAGGATGGTCGTTCAAAAGAGGGTGGGGGGAACATAGTGGATGGCGTGCTCGCAACAGAGGTCGCAGGGGTTGGCGGGTATGTGATCGAATTGTTGTTATTGCCTGACTGGGGAAAATCTCTCTCTTCCTTCTGATCTACAGAAGCACTCTCCACATCACCAGTGGATTCGCGCTTGAATCCTCCCTTGATGCGGCTTTGCGTGCTCGGCGTGCGAGAATGGTTGAATGCCATGCGGGTGTTTTTCCCGACCGCGTGAGCCTCAAAGGATCCTTGTTTGGTTGAGATTTGGTAAATATGCATGGAGCGGTCGCTGCTTTGCGTGGCAATGTATTCATTCAAGGGGTCCCAAGCAACGCCTTGCACGTAGTGACTGTGTTCGGCTATCTCATGAACACATTTACCTAGGTGCATGCACGACGAATTAAGTTTAAGAAAGAAGGATAGAGTGGAAAGGAACCGTACCATCTGTAGCTGTGAAAACGCGCGCACAGTTGTCGGTGCTACCAGCAAGGATATACTCCCCTGATGGGCTCCATGCAAGGTCGTATACTTGCATGGTTGTGCAACTGGACCCAGTAGAACGATGTTAGATCCTCCACAACTAGAGGGATGTAAGCGGATAAATCGAAAACTGACCGGAACGTTGTACGAGGTTTCCAATATTCTTTTTCATATTGCAGGTCCTCGGCGCTGAGGTCACTCCCATACGTCACAGGTTGTGGCGTACTCGATGGAGCCCAGATCATAATCATTCCGTCTGTAAGTATTGCAGAGTTGTAAGCCAAAATTCCGAAGGTTGTCGTAATATTGAACGCACCATCGCCAGCCGAAGCAATAAGCTCTCCTAATCGTACCTTAAGAACACACGAGGAAAGAAATCGACAAGAGGTATGGACACGTACCGTTGGGAGAAAACCGCACAACGTTGACTGGTGCAGAATGCTTGTTGAGCGTCGCGAGGTACTCGACGCGTGGTGGTCGCGGCGGAACAGCAGTTTCACCCGATTCTGCGATGGATGGAGGCAGGATGTTTGGGTGCACCATCCATATCTATTTACATGTTCGGGCGCGCGAGGGTTGAGATCACGAGCGCGTCAAAGTCGAGGAGTCAACGTACCCGAACATGGTTATCCTCTCCGCCTGTGGCAAGCTTGTAGGACTGAGATGCAAAGCTCTTCTCTTGAGACGGACGCGCTTTCTTGAAGGGAATAGGCTGAAAATCGCAAGTTGAGATGGGCTTGGAGTCGTGCCAACGTATCTCGATTGTACGGTAGCGCATCGTGTTGGGTCGTGTCGTACTTGTCAGTTACCACTGAAAATGCAGATGCGTGTCGTACTAGTCGTCGCCGCGTGGTGGTTGGTTATGAATGGGTGCACATGCAGGGACGTCCTGGAGATTTCGAAAGGCTAATTGCCTTGTGTTACAACGCGGTCTCACGCCTTCCTTTGTCAGGCCTTCCGGCCACCCCGAATACAAACTACGAGGGATGCAACAACCAGCTGGGTACTGTATACACCAAATCTATCTGCCAAGCGGCACCACTCATCGCAAAGCACTTGCATGCAGCGTCGACGTCGAACTATACAACAGAGAGGGCGAAGCAGAGTACCTCATGTCCGCATTTGCATGGCCATCTTCCCGCTCTCCATTGGTTCCCATGATCACGCCAAGATCCTTGAGATCCCGTTGTAGTATCTTCGTCAGGTGCTGCAGACCTGCCTGTTGGTCGGATAGTATCTGTAACCAGTAATCAGTAATTCATCACAGGTTTGGAGCAAGATGGCGAACCTGCGTTATCTGTTTCAAGCCTTCCTCATCTACAACTGTCCATTCCACCGCCCCTTCACCCCCAGCCTTCTTCCCGCGTTCCCTGGCCGCATTAATGGCGCCAACCAACGCCCACAGCTCATTCAGTTTGCTCCTCATCTTGCTCATTCCACCGGGTCTCCGCAAATCCTCCTCCATCTCCTCGAGCGCGACTCGCAGCGCCTCTTCCTCAGGACGTATGGAGGAGGAACGGACGGCTGGAATGAGGAGGTGTAAATGTTGGACCAATCTGAGAAGTCGTTGAGACAGTTGGGTATGTTGAGATAGAGCGCGATGAAGTCGGGACAGCGTGGTATCCGTATGAGTCGCTGTTAGGGCCTGCAGTCGCCTTCTGAGCTCCTGGGAAACGAGATCGGAATCGTGACGAGCAGCTCAGCATATTAAAGGTCACCTTTAACTTCTCTTGCTGCGCAGTCGCTTGGGCAGACTGTGCTTCAACGCGAGCATTTAGCGCATCGAAACCAACGGCTAGCACAGGCACCATGCTGAAACACGCAACCTTAGTGTCGACTGTTCTACTGAAACGTATTGTTCACATACCAACTAGGATCCGGATTTTCTCTGACAGCTCTCTGCCAAAGAGTCTCGTTGGTTGCGTTGGCAGGCCGGCCGTATTGACTTATGACGGCCGGGTCGACCAAGTTATAGAAATAATGCTAGGAATCATCGATGTCAATTCGCGTTCCTCCACACTTTGCGTACCACGGCAATACTCACCTGGAAGCGACACAGTGGTGAATTTGGGTTCCATGCCTCGGCGATGGCATCGATCCTCTGCACCAGTGCCACAAACTGACTTTGGGGATCTTGTTGCTGGGCAGTGGCACCAAGTGTCGAGTGCGATGATCTCGAGATGGAAGTTCCTAGAATTGACCCCGTGCCCAGTCCAGCCCCCAAGGTCGGAGCAGCGAGAGTACTACCAAACAGAGTTCCTGTGGTCGAGGGTTGGGGAGTAGATCCAAAGAGCGATCCAGCTAGTTTTTGTGGTTGTTGCTGGGTGGGCTGTCCAAACAACGGGATTGGCGGTTGTGCGGTGCTAGTCGACGTTTGTGTAGCCGGTTGTCCGAAAAGCGTTGGCGGCGAGATAGTACTCGTGCCCGTGGGTGTGGATGTCCCAGTAGCTGGGGTCCCAAAGATACTGGAAGGGGTTTTATTCCCGAACAGTGGGTTCGAGGACGAAGTGGAACTCCCAAAAAGCCCTCCTTGTGCAGGCGCCGTCGTCGTCGTGCTACCAAAGGGGCCGGCAGTAGGTTGTGTTGGCACATTCGTAGTTCCAAAGAGACCACCAGTGGAAGGTTGTTGCAGTGTGTTGGTACTAGTTCCAAACAGACTCCCGCCGGACTGTTGGGGTTGAGTAGTCGCCATACCAAACGACGAGCTGCCAGCTGATTGTTGAGGCTGTTGCGTATTCGTGCCACTGAATAGACTTCCTCCAGTAGGCTGAGCGGTCGTGCCACCGAATATGCTCCCTCCGGTTGCGGGTTGCGTTGTGCCGCCGAATATACCGCCTCCCGCTGCAGCTTGGGTAGTGCTGCCAAAGATACTCCCAGTCGTAGCGGGCTGCGTGGTGCTACCGAAGATGCTCCCGCCTGTCACCGTTGCAGGTTGTGTCGTACCTCCAAACAGGCCCCCCATCGCGGATGGTTGCTGAGATGAGGGAGTACTTCCGAAAAGACCACCCCCCGTCGACGGTTGCTGCTGGGGTGGGTTCATGCTCCCAAAAATACTATTTCCGGTCGCAGGCTGTTGTTGCGAAGTCGGGTTTCCGAAGAGCATACTGCCCATAGCTAGTTGTTGTTGACGAGCAATTGTCAAGTTCTCGTCAAGAAGAGTCTCAGTCCCTGTCGGCGCGATGATCATGTGACTTAGCGCACGACCCCCTTGGAGAATGACTACCCTCAGTGATCCACCTCCATCAGGATTTAGCTGCCTTCACATCAACCACACAGTATCGTTTCGCTGATCTTTCAATGATGCCATTACTAGCGCAGCAATCAATCCTGAAGAAAATACGTGCTTAGTACTCGCAAGGATGATCATGATGTACCGTCAGATTGAGATCCGACGAGCGGTGCACACTGCCCACCAGTACTGAAGGAGCCGTGCACAGTTCCTCACGCTTGACCTCTTCTCCATCCTTTCATTTTAGACGAAGACACTTGAACTGAGACGGTTATCAGGATGCAGACACTCCATGACGGGGTCACAAGCGAAGACAACACTACAGCTGGTGTTGCTCTTACTGGAGCTTTTGTCTCATTGGTATTGCATGGTGTCAGTGTGCTGCAAACGTACGTCAAGACCATTGCTCGGAACTTCATCATATCAATTCGCGATTATGACAGGTTCATTTATTTTATTCGGTGGGCATTGCTGTGGGAGTCGTTACTTCACCTTTTATTTATTTCAGATATCACACGGACAAAATGTATTTGAAGCTATTGGTATGTTGCATTTTCATTTGGAAATACCGGTCCTACAAAATGTCAGGTGGCTGTGATCTTTCTGCTCGACTGTCCATAAATTTCTCTTATGTGCCGGTGGTAAGTAGTGGACTCAGAAATACTTAGAATGGCATGGGTTGATCCAAAACTTCGGTAACTATTACACAGTGGACAGGTAACGAAAGCCAACTGGAAGCTAAGCCGGAATTTACATTCATGCTGGAACTAGGGTCTCGTAATAACCACAGTAAGTGTTATGCCACTTCAAACAAGACAAGCAACAATGTTTACCATACTATAGGTTGCAATTTCCACAGTTGTCCAGTATATTGCATCTGGTTTTGTATGGCCTTATCCTTATTTATCCAAGAGCAATATATTAATATTTTCTCCTAGTGAGCTCGGGCTACTTCAAGTATATGTTTCCAACAACCATAGTGCCCTTCATTATAGCACAGCCTTGTCAGTACCTCTATTTAAATTGTCCTGCTGATATGTAACTGAAGGTGCACAATTTATAGTTGCAACATTTTGTTACCATACTGAATTCATGGTTTTTACTGGTGCTGAAATTGATTCTTTTCAGATTATATTGTCAAGGCATGGAATATTGCTAATATTGAAGATCTTACACCAGGTGCAAGAGACAATTTTATCATCAAAAAAATATTGAGAAAAATGATTATAAAAGATATAATTATACCAAAATGACCCTAATGGGTAAATTAGAATACAAAATTATACAATGGTAGTTAAAATACAATATTTTTCAGATCAAAGGTACATTTCCAATACAATGATATTATAATTTTCCTATTAGGGTCATTTTAGTATAATTATGCCTTTCATGATTGTTATGAATGGTACTTCACCTTAATGGACTTGTCATTTTTTCAATTTCTTCTTATCTTATTGTGACACGTGATTATCTTATCACAAGGTACACTTATCTCTTTATCTATTTTCTTATGAGATCTACAATCTCCCCTATATATGTACAGCCTTCTTTTAATCTCCATGCTGTACATGGCTATGCCTTCTCTTCTTCTCTTCCATTTGATGTGCATCACACATGTCTATGCTTCCATTTCTTTAATCTCTGCTACCCACAGCCCAGGGCTTAGGGTTAGTCCATATGCAGTAGTAATCAGTAGATCTGATACAAACATGTACATACAGTATGAGTAGTATATAAAGGCCAAAGTCACTGCCAGAGAACTTCAGTCAAGTTCTCTTGGAGTTTCCTCAAAAGCTTCATACCTTGAATAAGACTCTTGATCTATCAGTCTCTCCCCCCTCTATCTCTTTGTAGTAAGCAGCCAAGTGTAGACCTTTAAGTG
>JBBPLK010000066.1:10227-24134 GCA_038089735.1 Exsudoporus frostii
AAGTGAACATATGGATAATGCATTGAATATACCTGCATCCTTTTCGATGGATCGTCGCCAGTTGCATTATACAATGGTGCCGTTGGCGCCACTGGGAAAAATTAAGTCGGCAACCTAGTCAGGGCACAATTTGGACATTGAATATTTTGCATGCTTTGTCGGTGAGGTCGGCGTTAGGAATAGACAGCCGGTGTTGAGACAAGGTGTCACGGACGGGAGATACGAGACAACTTACCGTCCGCGTAGTTCGGCTTGGGATTTACGTTTCACCAAGAAAAAAACGCACTGTCACGCCACTAGCGGACTCACAAGAGTCTCCACAAGTCATCTCACTGCAAGCTGTGTTTGGCAGGCACGGCGGAATAAAAGTCATCTCAAGAACGGTTACCTGAAAGCACCCCTTTGTAGTGGTCGCGGAGAAGAACGACCCTTGACTCGATTCGGGTCGGCCCAACAACGTGGCGTTTGGCTTCACCGATAAGCTATGTCGTGATACACTTGATATGGTCTGAGTGCCTTCACATGTGTCCTTTCAAAAGAAGTCAAAATGCGTTGTCCATAACGTACGCATTGAAAACGACGGAGTTGGCCCGTGGTTCATGGATGGGCCAATCCCATGCTGGCAGAACTAGGTCACAACATATTGGATCGTAGATGCTGGCACGACACCAAGATGGCGGCGTCAGCATGAACAGAAGAGTTAATTCTGCAATGGTTGCATGATGAAAAGGAGTCACTGGCAGTTTTCGGATGCATAGGTATGGTTTGGAGCGAATAGTTTACAAATCAACCTAATAAGTTCGCTTGGGGAATTATCGTACAGTGCCAGTCTTCTGGTGGTCGAGGTCTGACGAGTGAAAGTGACCTAGTTGGCTTTCCGGGATTAGTCACTGACGGGAGTAAGCCGTGCGCTACCGTCCGGATCTTGTGGTGCCAGCCACGCACCGACGTGTCCCGCTGGTACCACGACAGTTGCTGCGCCAACCAGGCTGACACTGAGACGACCTATTGCCGTCATGGACGCTCAGGCACTGTTGGCTGCGGAGGCAGAAGTGCTTTCGGCGTACTATTCTATCGATACCGCTGTCAATCTGCATCCTTGGAGGGATTCGCGTACACCGGGGACTGCGACTGCAACTGAAACAGAGACTGGGAATGAGAATGAGGACGGGACTGTGCCAATACTCAGTCCCTCGGTGCTCGCTTTCCTCGCAGCGCATCACGAGGCAAGTTAAATCCAACTCTATCCTTAAGTTCGTCGTACTGACTTCTTCAACGTCGATCCATCTCCGCTCGTCGTGCGTTACGTGACTCTAAATCGGATACCTCGCCGCACGAATAGGATATCGTCGCGCTAGCGAACAAGCCCGTGATGAGGGTGCCCAAGGTCCCCGACGACCTCCCGCTCAAACGTTACTTTATCTCGTACGTCATCACATCCCACTCGTCTCCAACACCGTTCACACTCAACTATCCTCAATCAACCAGTTCCTCACACAACACCTACCTCCTTGGCTGGCAACTCCTCGGCCGTTCCTCCGCTGCTGCCTACGCCCACGTCCTAGTTGCTCCCACCCCCGCACGGTGCATTGAGATCGATGTGTGGTGGGATGGACGGCCCGGGCGAGGAGTACCGATCGTGACACATGGGTGGACACTGAGTAAGAGTGTGTTGTTCGTGGACGTGTGTGCGGCGATTGGGGCGGCCGTCAAATGCACTGGTGATGCAGAGGATGGAAAGGACTGGCCCGTCCTCGTTAGCCTTGAATGTCACGTCCCGCTCGTGCACCAAGACGAATTAGTCCGGATCATGGTCGAGTGTTGGGGTGAGATGTTGGTGCAGGGGGAAATGGAAGGGATGCGTGGAGAGACAGTGACGCCGAGGCAGCTTAGAGGACGGATCGTGCTCATGGTAGGTGCGGTTTGTGTTTGGCGTGTCGAGTGGTGCTCTTCTTCTCTATGATTGTCTAATTCTGGCATACTGGTCGTGGTTCACGGTTCGTTTGTTTTCAGGTCGAGTATTACCCAGACAAAGTGTTCGACGGACTCGACCCAGAGGTGGTATTGGAAACAAAGTGCGAGGGGCTGGACGGAGAACCATGGGTCATATTAGAAAACAAGGATGACAGAGACGTGTGCAGTACCGTCGACGTCGACTCCGCGCTCGTATACCCGAAGGTAGCAGACTCACTCGCCAACCTCGGGTTCTACGCGCGCACTCTGAAACCTCCCGACGCATGGTGGAACTCTGGTATGCTTCTCCTCTCCTGTCGTCCATACATCACTGAACATCACCCCACTTGCTGTCATTCACTCCCCACCTCGCATAGTCTTCCCAAGTCCTCCGCATCCTCTCAACGTTGCCCTCAACATAAATGAACACAACTTTCCCCGCCTCCGACATACCCACCCTGCTCTCCAGCAGCATGCCACGCATCATCTCCGCCGGGTCTACCCCCACGGGCTCCGCGTGACCTCATCCAACCTCGATCCATGGGTACAGTGGCAGAGTGGGACACAGATGGCATGTTTGAATTGGCAGAGGTGGGATGAGGCGATGTGGTTGAATGAGGCGATGTTTGGGGGGACCGGGGGGTTGGTTTTGAGACCTGATCCCGAGTTTGCGCGGGAGCTTGAGGGTAGAGATGGAAGGAAGGGAAGGAGGTTTGTGGGGCGGGTGGTCGGACTGAGTGCGCGTGAGTCCCCTGTACATGTATGTGTCTTTGAAAAGTCTCGTACTCATCTCGTCCTAGTACCCCGACCTGAGGGGGACCACGACTTTGTAGGGTACTGTCACGCGGAGCTGTTTCATCGCGATGGGAGACGCATCTGGCAGAGCGGTCCGGCCCGCGTCTGGCCCGACGAAGTAGCCGTGCCTGAAGGAGCCAACGACGTGGAGGTAATGCATCTCACCTGGGACCAAACCTTCGAATGGACATTTGAAGCAGATACGTTGGCATTCCTCCTGTGCGTGTCTTCTTGCCTCTCATCCATCCACGGGTGTCTTCTACTAATCAAGGGATGTAGGCTCAAAGTGGTACGTCGACACGCGGTATGGCGAGACGAGGTCGTGTCTGTGTTTTGTGCGCGATTGGATCAGCTCGCGTCGGGGTTGTGTCTCGTCCGATTGTTGGGGATGCAGGGCAAGTATCTCGGGACGACGTTGCTGTGCGAGTTTACCCTCACGTATGTCGAGATGGACACCTAGAGGACTTCAGACGTATTTCGAATATTTACAGACTGGCACAGGAAGGTAGCATAACGCTATGAGAAATAAATCGTAGGTGATGACGGAAGGTGTGCGTTCGCGGAGGTGTTGGCGACTGGAGGCTGTCCCGTTCCAATCTCAGTCCAAAGCCGACGACGGAACCGAGTGCGGTGCCGAGTCACTGGGAAGATGAAAAGGGCGTCGAAGATGGTAACCAGTCGGTCCCGTCCTCGTCAGCCGTGCATTGCACGTCACGCTCGCACACCGGTCACCTTCGACTGATAGGTTGAGAAATTAATACAAGGATAAATGGAGGGCATGGGTATGGGGGTATATGCGCGTCTTGGATGTTGCCATTTCCGTTGTCGTAGTCCAGGTAATGACCCTAGTGAGATGTCACGCTTGGCTATCATGAGATGTCGGAACCCGCCGATGGGTCTAATGAGAGGTAAGTAGTAGGTTACGCGCAACATCAAAAAAACAGCTGATAACACTGAACGTTGGTACTAAGAATGTACTGCCCTTGCCAATGATCCCCATTCTGAACTTATCGGATGAGGTCAGCAGGATGCGGAAGCTTTCCAGAGAATCACTGTCAAGTACTAGTTCCGAGTCACACGCGGTGCCAACTTTGACGTCTGGCAAGTATGGCACGCTAATAATTAGAAGATGGTTTAACACTGAGGTTCAGGGTGTTACATCACCCACAAACTGAAACTTAACTTTCACTCCAAGTGCGGGGGCAACCTTACGCCTGTAGCGTTCCTTGCGGAATGCCGGGCGCACCGCCAAAACCAGTTGCGGTGACGATTTCACGACACGGCTGTTAAACGGGGTGACGCGTCGGCCCGTTCAGGCAAATGTTTGTTGTAACTTACTTGTATCTGACAACCATTGACCCCGACATTCCAACCCACCAAAACGACAGAGAGTGTCTGAAGCTTGCACTCCCACGGAAGGGTTGGGTGACTTGTCCCTATGTGAGGGTTATTGTGATATTTTGTTTTGCGTGATAGTAAGACCGTGCCAGGACCAATTAGGTCTTATAGACATCCGAATCCCACCAACCTAAACTATTTTCTCACCTTCTGCAAAGGCTTGAGCAGCGCCGGATCCGAAACGGAAGTTGTCATATCATTGCTACCTCGCTCTCTATTCGTTGGGTAAACTCTCACTGATCCAGGTCATCCAGTTGATACGATATAACCCCGCCACTGATCACTAATCCCATCCCTCTGATTCGCTAGGACTAAATGGTGCAGAACTCACTGTCGCCACATTACTTACCGGATCCATAAATTGAACAGGGTGTTGTATTCCAATTGGAGCGTCGGCCAGTCATGTGCCTGTAAGTAACTTTGTCGGAATTTGTATACTTGTCGCTGGACCATGCTGTCACATCTTCTAGGTCCGTTTAGATGTTCGTGGGCGAATGGACACTTTGAAAAGTTTTTTACTGCTTTGCAGATACGCCAAGTTAACTTTTACAAATGGTACAGTGATTATATACGACTCTTGATCTCTTAATGATGATACCAGACGGCACAGTTAATAGCATCGTTTGACAAGCCTCCTAGCTGCGTTCGGAGGACGAGCGCCAGACAAGGGATTTCAAGGGTCGTTCCCAAGTCGTAACCGCATAATTCTCAGAGGATCCCCAATGGGCTCGTGTATGTAAGCATAACGTCTGATTGTAGCTTCGTTGGTAACCGGTGATCCCATGCCAGTGGTTCACAGCTTGCCGAGAAGTACCTTCATAAGTACGAAAGTATTTCTGATCGCTAACGCCCAGTAACATGAGTTAACTCCGGGTTGTCTATTTTCTCCCCACTCCACTGACTTCAGAATGGTACATTACACTATGCTGGGTGCGGGCGGTCCATCAGGTTATCAGTCTTAGAGTGTTTGCTGATCACTTTCAACAACTCCCGAAGTTGTTGCCAGTGTCGTTGATTGTCTAGGGCTCCTTTTGACAGCATGGCGGATATACTTCCGCCTCAAAATTGGGCGTTTCTGGTGGGAAGATGCGTGGGCTGCCATCTTGCTCGCGACGGGTATATTCTGGATCATAGCATCCTGGACATCCGTACTCACACGTGAGTGAGAATCCCGCCGGTTCAGGTCAAGTGTTGACAGGACATGTCACCTGTGATCGGTATTTAGATGGCTTGACGGCCATCGTAACTGCATGGATCTACTCCATTGGTTTCACCTGTATCGTGACGTGCGTGTTCATACTTTTTCCGCTGTTGGAATATGCCCCCATACCTTGCTTTATAGGTTGGGACGCTTGAGTATCCTGTTCTCCATCATCCGCATCATCCACGGAAGCCCTCGCCTCCTCAAGTTCACTTACGCCTGTGTGGCGTTCTTTGTGGCGTGCTGGCTAATAATCATTGTCAATAAAATTTACCAATGCGCTTCAAGCACAGGCTGGCATCACACATCGCCCACATCGTCAAGCCCCATGTGCTCAGTGAACGAACCCATATCGATTTTTGAATTCACTAGTAAGCGCTGATATCGTCCCGCAAGGAATCACTGCATGGCGATTTGCTGACGACGGGGTTATCCTTAGCCGATTGTATCACAGTCTCGATCCTCGTCGTGCTTCCTTTGCGTATGCTGTGGAAGATCAAACTACCCAAACGTCAGAGAAGAATGATTCTCTCCATCTTTGCGTCCAGTGTCGTCCTAGCCTTTGGAGCGCTTTTCCACACAGTCGGCCAGATCACGGACATCTTAATTGTGATGTCTGTTGGTTTTAACGTTGAAGTGAGTCACTCCGTATTTTCTTGAAAGATCTGCCTGATCTCTATATCGTTTTCGAACGTTGTTATATAGATCGCTCTATCGATCATCGTCTGTAACTTGCTTGTTGCCGTTACATACACGTTCCGTTTCTTGCTCCATGACGCGGCCGAAACAATAGGCACCACGGAAGGTACATGTGATGATGATTTCACAACATGGCCAGGGCGGCCAGCTCCAGCGACGACCTTGTTTCTGACAACCATTAGTAACCTCGAGCTGTCTCCCACCGGTCCGAGTCAACTGTCAAGCGCCGTGTTGGAAAGCACCTGAAAACGCTTACTGCAGTTGTTTTCTTTTGGAAAAAGGTGACTCGTAAGTAGGAATATAGCCTTTTTTTTCATCCTACTTGTCGTGATATTGCTCTTTTGTTTGTAAAAGTCATTTGTACCTCTGAAAAATAGTATCGGTTAAGTAATGGTGTTCAATATATATGATTTATTGTATCTAAAAATCGAGGAGGCAGAGGAAGAAAAACAAAGGTGACCGAGCCTGTAATGCAAGCCTTGGCCGTCTGTTCCTTTTAATATATCCTGCCCGTTAGTAGGGCTGTACAGATATATATTATCACAATCGTTTGTATTCACGTCAAGGTAGGTCGACAAACCATCCCCAGGGCCTTTCCCGAGCCATCATTCCTGGTTCGTGGTCGTCTTCGACGCCGTATTTGCAGTCCTGGAGGACGTGAGTCACTAAGAACGTGTTTGCTGCCCAAGAAGTCATTATCACCTTTGACGAGATTCGATGTACTTCAAAGTCAGTCTTCCCGTATAGGAATTACAAACGTCCTCAATACATCGGAGTACTCATAGGATTGACTTGAAAAGTTTACATGTGTATCAACAACACTCTATGATGGTCACTTGAAACCATAAGAAAGAATAAAGAATAAATAAAAAAACCTGCCAGTGGTGTCATGGGGCTTTGCCTCCGTCTTCCCAAGAGCAAAGCTGGCCCACCCAGTACTGCCTGGTTTAACATTCATGTGTCCCGTAATCCTCACCACGCCGATCGCATCTGTCACTGATTACCTTTGCTGCAAATCGAATCACGTCACCTTCCATGCCCAGAATGGGCCTACAAAAAAAAACACTCAGCGTCTCAGGAAACGACACCAACGCTTCTCGAGAGTCACTCACCAAGCGGATCAGCTCTCTCATGTCCTGCTCCAGTCCACATCCCAAGGACCCCAACGGCACTCCCGATTCCGCCGACCTGTACTGCCTCGCTCGACCACTCCGGCGTCGATGTTCCTGGCATGGTTGATTCCTGTGTGTACGTGTCCTGAAGAGTCAGATGTCAAATCATTTCGCGTTCGGGTCATAAGGCGACCGAACGTGTGGTGGAAACGACGGAGAAAAAGTGACGGCGATGGTGTGAGGAATGAAGACAGGGACGTCACTTACCATATGCCACCTCACTTCACCCCCTCCAATGAGTTGCACACTTCCCTCGACCGTCCGCCCATCGTCCAAGCCACGATCAGAACCGATAGAAGAACCGGAGAAATGAATTACGGGCGGAGGACGGAAGTAGCCCGTGCGGACGCTTCTCTTGGAATGACTGTTGTTCGGGAGGATGTTGATATTTTCCACGCGAGTAGGATCGATATCGTGGACTGGCATCAGCCCCGCACGAGTATACCCAGTGATTCGAAGTTCCATGGGGATGATACGATATGCTTCTTGCACATCAAGGGTGAGGAATTTAGTCGAGTCGAGCTACACGAAATGTAGTCAGAAACGATCGGGAAGAGAGGAGTTTGGTACACACATTGAAGACTGTTTATGGCGAACGACCAGGATGGGTCAGTATCTCGTTAAACACCTTTAACGAAGTTGGGAATGGTATTCGATGCACCAACCGCACGAGCATGGAATATGACCGCGCCAATCGAATGATCGACAGCTCAACGCCGGCCGATTATACCATACGAACAAGTAACAAGCAGGAAGAAAATCTGGAGATCTGGATCGAGGCAGCACTCACATAGCAACTCTCTGTAATCCATCCAACACACACAACGTCTACAAGAACATTGTCAGTTCGTCATCCTCGATCCAGTCAAGCGTGGTGGGAAGACCAGGTGGCACGACTACCAGCACAAATGATGGAATGCGCACTAAACGCCAGGTGACACCACATAGGCAAGCACAAACGATCCAACATCCATCCCGATACCGACCCGACAGCCAAGAACCACGTTCGAGCGACTCACCTCCAAATCCCAGCGACCCCTGCCCAATCCCACCCTTCACACGCCTCGCCCTCGGGGCCCATCTCCCAGTCTCCCAGTCCAGCGCCAGGTGCAGGTACGACGGCAGACTCGCCATCTTTTTCTTTCCCTTTCCCATTGGTAGCCGTACCTTTGATCGGCCTCTCCAGCTGATCCCGTTGTGGTACGATCCTTGGCTTCCTGGCCCCGATATCGCCCTCGGACACCGACGCCGTGTCGACGTTCCCATCAGTGGTGCTCGTCGCAGACTGCTGTCGTTCGATCCACCCGTTCCAGTACCCGCACGTACTGCCTAACCTCGCAACCTCGAGGTTTCGGAAGTGAGAGAGTATGTCTGCGACGTCAGAAGGTGTAGAACTGGAATTGGTCGCGGGAATGCCGCTCGGTGTCGTAGTAGATGACGACGAAGCATGGGATACAGAGGACGCTATCAAAGTGGGTCTCACATGAACACCCAAGGGACACGAACAAAAAAAAATGGACAGCCCACCTGACCCAGCTCGCGCTCCCAACATCTCGTCTTCATCCTCCCAAAACATACCGACTCCACCGGCCCTGACCTCGGACGCAGCCCCCTCGACATCGTCACTGCTCTCAGCTCCAAATAACTCCCTTAGATTTGCTTCCACGACGATCCGCACGCTTGCGAGGTATGCATAGTCGGGTCTGAGATGCTCAGGTTTGATCTGGCGCGGAGAGATCAAGCTATTACGTGGGAGACGGGGGTTAGAACGGCGCGTCCTACGGCGCGAGGTCGTCGAGGCGGTACTGGCGGCGGGTTCGGCGTCAGCAGTAGCAGGAGAGGAGAGAATGAGGGACATGAGTGGGTGCTCGGGTTCTGTCGGTTCCACGTCGGAATCACCGTCCATCGTGTCCTCGCCACCATGGGTTTGCTCGCGCGCGAGCCCCCTGCTCTCGGAAGAAGAGGAAGGCTCTCTGCCAGTAGTATCCGCCGGGTCGCGCCAATCTTCGTCCTGGTCATCGTCCGACGTGGAATCGAAATCGTCGGGTTCGATATCCACGCCAATAGCCCATGCAAGGGTGCCTAAACGAAGTGCGCCTAGACGAGGCACTGGGCCAGCGCGTCTAGACGGGGCACCGCCCGTACTGGCACCCCTTCCCCCCTTCCGAGGGACTTCCTTCCTGCCGAGACCAGGTCTGGTGGATCCAGGACGCGCACCGAGAGCGTCCCTAGTTACAATCTGAAAAGGTCCCCAGAAACGATCACCGCGGAGGTATCGCATGTCATAGACCCTCCGCCTAGCAAGAGTACGTGCGTCCGCGCGCTGCTGCAAAGGAGTGGGAAATGCCGTGGGGGCGCCAGACTGCTCGCCCGATTCGCAGTGGTCATGCCCCTCATACTCCTCCCCAAACGTTTCCTCTCCGAGTCTCCTCCGCTCGTGTTCAACTCGGGTATTTCTCTCCTGGTTCTTCCGCACTTCCGTATCCACGGCAGCGGATCGAGCATCGTCGCCAACGAACTCGGAAGTGGCCGCAACCGTGGACGTTGTGGTGGCAACGAGAGGAGGCGGAATGGGCACAAACCCAGTAATACAAACGATCCGATGGAAAACGTCTCCGAGCGCATCATCCCCCCACTCATCCGCCCCCGACAAAAAAGGCACATGTCCCGGCAATCCGCGAACCCCAACCACCCGCGAAGCGAGAAGCGTCCGCACCAACTGCGGCGGAAGCGACGGCGTGGGTATCAGTATCGGTGTCGGCGCTACCGCACGCGATGCATGCGGACCATACACCATCCGTCCCACACGTACCCCGCTCCGGGATTCTTGGTACGACAAGTCCAACCCGCTCGCAAAGACGAAGAGAAGGGGCGGCAACGGTGGCGCGTTCGTCATCCGCTCCCTCCTCTCCGAGCCATCCACCCCCGACCCGACGTTCCCCGTAGGAGACGGCGAGATCGCAGGCGTGAGCACCGTCAGCGCGATCGGTGGCGTTGCTGAAAAAGGTCGGAGGGTCAACAACGTGTTCAGGACGGCGGAGAGCGCCGATAAAGTAGTGGTGTACCACTCCGCGTCCGAGTCCGCGTGGACGTCTTTCCCTACCACTGGCGTTTCTTCGTCGGTAAGATAGATGTCGCGGCGCCACGCCTTGAGCCATTTATCTGCGGCTACCCGTCTGCGATATTCAGTGGCCCAGTCCCAGCCGGTGGGGTCTACGCGGGGGTCTACAAGACTGCGGTGCTGGAGGGCAGGGCGGGGGTCGTCCCAGATGGTGAGAAAGAGCTCACGCCAGAGATGCGAGTCTGGCGAGCCGTATACGAGCGTGTGCAACGCCCTACAAGTCTGTGCGATGGATGCGACCGTGTGGGGGGAACAAGAGCATATCAAGACAGCCTCGATCAGCTCCGAAGGGAGTGTCAGCAACGCCGACGGCGAGGTCACCGTCGTCGTCTTCATCATCGAGGTCGAGGTCGAACAACGCTGTGGGAAGTGCCTATCTCCCTACGAAGCTGCTTGACTCAGCATACGTCCCACACAGCTGTACAGGTTGAATAGATAATCCTCGGCCTCGTACATACATACAGGTTCAAGTGCATATATACCATCAAACTTTGGCATGTTACCTGATAATATTCTCCCAGTTTTACCATGTCGTCGGGCTGAATCGAGGAAACGGGTTCAGCCATCACAACACGGACCAGACAACCGTCGAAACTTACCCAAAAGTGCCGCTCGCAGGCATCGGCTTGTAAGCCAGCCCCAGTCCATCCGCCGTTTTCAAAAACACAGTGTTTCCCCACCACGTTTGCACAGTCGTCAACCCGATCGTTCCGTTCATAGGGTATTGAAGGACGAAAAAGATGATAATGACCGAGACAGCCAAGCCAGAGTCCATTGCAGCGGACAGAACGTCTGAACACGGGATTGGCAACGTCAGCGTGATCGGAAATTGCTCTACGTCTGGTGGATAAACACGTACAGTTATACTTGGTCCACCATGAAAAGTGTTTCCTCCGAATGTGGTATTGGAAGATGAACCCAACGATCGCCCACGGGACGTAGTTCACCGCACTCGCAGGGGGAATAGCTCCCGTACCACTGAAGATGACAGGGAAGCTGACACATTCCGAGAGTCAGTGCAAGGAGAAATCGGCCAAGGTAAAAGAGACGTACTTGACATAGCGAATAAAGCTGTCAGGCCACTTGAGGTAGATCAAGTATGCAATCGTTGGGCAAATCGCTCCAATGAGGAAGAAGTATGTGAGCACTACCCTCGTCCATGTCAGCCACCCCTCGCTCGATATAAGAACAGACCACACACCGCTGTAGATCTGGCCAGACGAGAACATTCTCATAGGACCGATGACACCCCAAACAATGCTCGCAGTACCAAACACCTCCGTGCTCGGGCAGATGAACCCATCCTTCTGCGACGGACTGCACATGTCCGGAATATTCGTGAACATCCAGGCTTGTACCCCAAGTTGGACCGTCCCGGCGATTATCGTAGCGACGACCTGGCCTTGATGCGAGTCAGTAATCCAATCCTGAACCTAGAGGGAGTTGAATAAAACGTACACCAGAACATCGAACGAGGAGGAATTTTCATGTAGTGACCAAGCTTGAAATCACTGGCAAATGTGAGCGCTACATCGATATCAGACAAAAGCATTCACATCGTTGTCGTCATCAACACATACCTTGAACCATTGTGATGTATCCCCACGTCTTGAACATCATCATGGCAATCGGGCGGCCAGGGAGAGCATATCCAATTATCAACTCTGTAACCACACTACGAATCGTGAGGGTGGGGACAGCGGAAGGTCTGAACACACTCACTTGAGACCAACCTGTTGGTTGGTAATAGCCTGGATCATTCCAATAGGTATAACGTAGAAGAAGGCTGTGCCACATTAGCACCAATTTTTCGACAATCTCAAAGCACCCACCAATGACCAACGCCAGCAAGAAAGCCCAAACTGGGAACTCGGTATGCCATAGCTCAATCAAGATGATACCAAACACGACCATCGAGACTATCAAATGAACGCATGAATTGGACGTGTCCGACGATCTGTTACAGGATGCGAACGCACCAAAGATGATCCCATACCACCATTCAGGGACCTGCTTATACTTGGACATCAAACGCGCATGAATGTCAGATTGCTCGTGCATGGAACGCCTGCTCTGGGCCCAGATCTGTTTGCGGAAATAGAGTAACGCGTGTGTTAATGTCGCAGTGATGGAAGCGAACGACAGTCCGTAGGATATGGCAAAGGTCATGCTACAATGCTATGAGCAAAGACGCCAGAGAGTAAGCATTGCGCGACGCACGAAAGGAAGAGTGGACTATATTGCTCGTATGCCGTGAGGTTGAGCGACGCATCGGCGTTGATGATCTGGCTCACGTCGTAGGTATTACCGGTGTTATCGTAAGATATACGTGTCGACATGCTGTCGATAAATCTGTTCAGCGCCACGAACGCCGGGAGGAAAGATTGGATACGAACGGCAAATATGCGCTGTACCATGTGTTGGAATAGTAGAGTACGGGGGCCACCACCCCTGTGGCCACATAAGCAACCTCTCCAGGGTAGAATAGACATTAAACACACAAAAGACGGCCACGAAGCCAACAGCGATGTTAGCCTCAGCCCACCAAGGGGTTGCAAGGGGACTACCTAAACTCAATCAATACGTGATCAATCCCTCGGAGGACAGTGCGCTCACCTATATACGTGATCTGGGCCCAATCGAATGTGATCAAACTCATCCCCAAGCCGTTGACATATCCAAATAACTGGTTCACGACAATATTATTTGGCGCGATCCAGCACACCCAGGAAAAGTAGGAGAGCGCTTGGAAAAGATAGCCAGGAAGGAAATACCAGCACAGGCCAGCTGCCCACGCAATCAGGAAGAAGCGCTCGCGTGAGACCCCTCCTCGGGTACCTATACCTGTATAGGAGACTGAATGAAGGGTGTTGAATAGGGCACAGGTCACAAGATTGGCCGGCCAAACTGCGAAGATGGCGTGAGTGAGTGAAATGCTTCCCAGATGTCAGAATGCTCACTCATCGAGGGAGGTTGGACGAGGAACCGACGTAAAATACCACCGAGGGAAAAGCCAAGCAACTGCGTGGACATCACCAGCATCCATTGGTCTGTAGTGAATTCAGTGGAGATAAGATATAGCATTGTCGCGCGGGGTTTTGGATTGATAAAGCCATGGGACCAGTCCAAGAAAGGAAGATCGACAGGAGGCACCGCATGTGGACAATCATGCACATGCAGGATGACCAAATTAGAATGTGTGGAATGATGCAGTACACGCACGATAAGACATCATAGCTGGGAATTACGATCGCACGAGAGGTACTCACAGCTAAAGTTATACGTCTGGTTGTAGTACACGCGCTGGACAGCAACAATATCTGTCTGAACGGACAGGACAGATTGATTAGACGGGTGATCGCGAATGAAAACCCAAGCATACCGCATACGACGCTGTTCGTAGAATTAGTCAGAACTTGTCGAATGGAATTATGGATACAACACACGTACAACTTGCACTAACGGTTGCCATGATCGTCAGGAGCACATGCTCCTTGATGGTGAATGGCCCAGGATTGAGGGGAACTCCATAGATGTGCCAATTGGGGACGACCTATTTTCCACGCTA
>JBBPLK010000066.1:36900-59356 GCA_038089735.1 Exsudoporus frostii
AAAAAAAGGTATCTTACCGAATACGGTGGTGTCGACATCTGGTGGACTGGTTCTAGGCTCTCGGACCTTCCCGACAAGTTACCGCCCATAGGGACACCCGCGACGCACAGTTCCATCGTCAAATACCGTTACTTCTTCAACACGGTCACGTTCAGCTACAAGACCGCGTTCTACTCCTTTGACGACTGGGAGCTCCTCTTGGACTGGATGGCACTCCGCGGGGTCAACCTCCCCCTCGCATGGGTCGGTTACGAATACATCCTCATTCAAGTGTTCCACGAAGCAGGATTGAACGATTCAGATATTTCAACATTTTTGTCCGGCCCGCCTTTCCAGGCGTGGAACCGCTTCGGTAACATCCAGGGTAGCTGGGGCGGCGAGTTGCCGATGCAATGGGTCAATGATCAATTTGACCTTCAGAAACAGCTCATCCCACGTATGGTCGAGCTCGGGATGACTCCCGTGATGCCTTCGTTTACTGGATTTGTGCCGCGTGCACTCTCCGTTTTGTACCCTAATACGACTATCGTCGGTGGTCAATGGGGTGGATTCCCAAGTACCTTTACCAACGTCTCCTTCCTCGAACCTTTCGACCCCCTCTTTCTTACCCTCCAAAAGTCGTTTATCGCCAAGCAGGCAGCTGCTTATGGAAACGTGTCGCACATCTACACACTTGACCAATACAACGAAAACAGCCCATCCAGTAGCAACGCCTCTTACCTGCAGCTTATCTCTTCGGAGACGTTCGCCAGCTTGCAGGCCGCCGACCCCGAAGCAATCTGGATGATGCAAGGTTGGATGTTCTTTAGCTCTGAGGCGTTTTGGACCACGGAACTCGTTCAGGCGTACCTCGGAGGTGTACCAGGAAATGACAGTATGATCATCCTGGACCTCTATAGCGAGGCTTATCCTCAGTGGCAGAGACTAGATGACTATTACGGAAAGAAATGGATCTGGTGCGAACTCCACGACTTTGGAGGGGCCATGGGTTTCGAGGGCAATTTTGTCAACATCACGGAGGGGCCGGTGAGCGCACTCGCCTCGTCTGGGGGTTCCATGGCTGGTATGGGTTTGACGCCGGAGAGTTTGGAAGGAAACGAGATCGTGTATGATGTCCTTCTCGACCAGGCTTGGTCACCGACACCTATCAACCGAACCTCATATGTTTCTTCATGGGTATCGAGGCGGTACAACGTTGGAAATCTCCCGCCCGCTGCCGTGGATGCATGGCAACTACTCGCCTCGACCGTGTATAACAACCAAAACCCATTAGTCCAAGCGACCGTCAAGAGCATCTTTGAACTCGCGCCAGCGTTGACCGGCCTAGTAAACAGCACCGGACCTCTGAACCCCACTTTCGTGTTCTACGACACGAACACCACCATCGTCCCTGCCCTGCAGTTGTTGATCCATGCCTACAACGAATCCCCGGAACTCGCCACGATTCAGGAGTTCCAATACGACCTCGTGGACGTGACCCGCCAACTACTCGCCAACAGGTTCATTGACCTATACGAGTCCCTCGTCGACGTCTTCAGCGCGTCGACGACAGACGCAGCTGCGGTGGAGGCAGCCGGAAAACCCCTCTTGGAGCTCCTCTACGACCTCGACGAACTCCTGCTCACAAATTCGCATTTCCATCTGTCCACCTGGCTCGACGCCGCGCGAAGCTGGTCGCACGGCAATGCGACGTACGCGGCCTATCTCGAGTACACCGCCCGTAACCAGATCACGCTCTGGGGGCCGACGGGGGAGATCAACGATTATGCGTCGAAACAGTGGGGTGGTCTCGTGGGTGGTTATTATGCGCCGCGTTGGGAGGCTTTTGTGGGGTACCTGGTGGCTAGCGAGCAGAACGGGACATCGTATGACCCGACTGCGGTGATGAACCTGATGATCTCCATCGGGGAACGATGGGACAACCAAGTTGGATATTCGGCAAAGTCCAGGGGCGGGGAGGCGAGCGGGGATACGTTGGAGATCGTGCGAGCCCTCGTTGTCAAGTACACGTGAGCGGTGGGTGAATAGCCATTCGAGCAATGACGATGACAGAAGTTCTCACCGCTGAGTGATCCGATCGTTCGAGTGGATATCCTTACTCGCCCGATCTTGCCTACTCTAATCGGAGAGTACCTATAAGTATGTACCTGTTTTTTTCTGTCACTCAATAATGCATCGATTCCTAGTCAAAGCATATGTCCGATGGAACAGTGATTGGTTATGCCAGATAGCAGACCCGATCGAGTCCCTCCTGAAAGCCACAAGTTGTATCACAAAGAGAAGGCAGAAAACTGATTCCAACATGCAGGACATATTGTCGAGCAGCCTAAGTGACACGGAGGCGCACTGACACAAATTGTGTACAAGAACGAGTGAATGGCTCAAGTTATACGTAGCGTGATCCGACCAGTGCACAGAATGCGCGATGAGCAAAGAGGAGAGATTCAAATTCACGCCGATCCATTTCATCAATTCGCTCAACGTTCCGATCTCCTGGCCGGTACTCGAGCTTCCCCAGTTTGATTTCATCACCTTCACTAATCCCGTATGCTGCACAAAATTCAGCAAGCGACACGTCGCGAGCAGGTGTGGCAAATCCTGGTAGCGCAAGTGGCAGTGCGGCGTGTCGGTAGCTACCAAGACCTGGTGCAGGCAGCAGTGGAGCATATGGATAAGCATAACCCGGTGGTGGTATGTAAGGCATGTAATACGGAGGATAATATTGATGATAGGGCGGCGCCGGGTGTGGATACTCAGGGAAAGGATGGCCATTCGCAGTCGGGGGAGCGACAGGAGCTTGAGCACCAACGGTCGTTGGTACTTTCATCCTATTATCCTCCGAAAAGTGTCCGGATGTTGGTGGAGCTGATACATTGGCTATTCCCGATGCCTCAATTGACAAATAAGTTGAGCTCGGGTAACCATAAAAGCAAGGTGCTGCATTCGCCCATACTTTGATACGCATTGGGGTGAGCTCGAAATAACTCCCCGTCAGCTTGTTCTGCCGGACTCGTTTATCTGCAAACATAATATTCCATACTGGGTATTCATTCACCAATGCCATGGTGGCAGCGCCCCGTTTCTCAGCCATCTCAGCCTTACATGCATGTCACCTGAACCATAAGCCACATGGTTAGTAGATGAACTTACGATGAGTCCCTTCGTCTTGCGTTCGGCATCAAAGTCGAATGGGCGCTCAGCATGGTCAGGTCGCCCGGAGTCCCAAGCCTACAATAGAAAGATTAGCAGTGTCATGAACGTACAGTCAATAGCTTGTATGGTCGTCTTTTGCAGGCTTAGGTAAGTGTAGCCAAACGACGACATTCTCAGTGACTCGTTTTTTCTTGATTGCGTAAATGAGCGCCTCGAAACCAACGTAGTCGGCGACCCTCTTCCGTGGTGCTGCACGAGGTTCCTTGTTGAATTTCCACCCAAATTTTGAGACGGGTAACAATGCCTCGGGGCAGGGAAGGGTGTTTGCGACCTCGTACTGAAACATGGAGAATGAACGTGCTGTATCAAACTCGACTGGACCTTTCGTAACGGATGTCGTCGTTGTCGTTGTCTTTGAAGCCTTTCCTGGTCGTTTCGGCTCAGTTATGATCTCGGTCGACCACTTGTAAATAGACAGTGAATGTTTGAATGTCTTTAATGCCGTCAGCCTTCTTTGATCGTTCCTTCGCTTTGGTGGCGGAATCTGATCGGTTGGTTTTCTTCGATGGTGGCGGAGTGAGTACATCACTTGAGAAGTCGTCCGAGGGGTCGGAACACTGCTTTCGGATTCGCTTTTGGTCATTGAATTTGGGTGGGATGGGCCTAAGATCAGGAGAACCTGTTGCTGAGTCCACCAGGTTGTCCCAGTTGACTTCAGGCTTTGGGAAATTCGAGAAGATGAATATATGCGGGAGAAATCAGTACATACCCTCTCGGAAAGTTTATTGGTAATATCCGACGCCTGTGATGATTCCCCCTGGTTCGGGGTTAATGATCACTGATCAGTTATGCCCGAGATGATAGGTGAACACTTACATTGTCTTCCCTGCGAGCAGAGAGACGGAAATTTATTTTCAGCGGTGGATGCGTACCAACAGTGTCATTGATCTTGGTCGACAACTGCTTATTGTTCATCGTTGTGCGAAACAGGGTGTACTTGTCTTGATGCTCGTCGAGATCTGACCCAGAAACTCGCCAGGGACCCAAAGGCGCGGTTTAAATTGACCTAAATTTCCTTTTTTTTTGGCACACACGGTGGAGTCGCGACAGCCATTTATTTTGGAACTCGCTATAAGTAAACTCACGACGAAAAGCTAGGCTTGCAGGAGTGCTCGTTGTAAGCTAGCGATTTGCATACTTTGATTTGATTAGAGGAGGTTGACTTTCGCATTCATCTGGCCCCGACTCCGAATCATCAACTCCGCGATACCAGCTCCCTAATCCGGCAACAGAGTTGTGTGAACATCCAGCTGGACCGCCACTACGAAGCTCTCCTCTCGACTTACAGACACCAAAAATAATTGTGCTACGCCCAGACTTCACATCCATCAGCGGACGAACAATGTCATCTGTGGACTTAGTCACAGCACACTCATCAACACGCACGACTAGCCCGCAAAAGCGCTGCTGGACGACTTCCCCCGATCGACTCGGAGCTCGATTCGAACATTTCGGATCATGCAGATGAGTCGAAATGGCAATGGTAGATGAGTCCTCATCTCGTCTCCAAACGGATTCGTCATGCGAGTGATGACCGGACTCTCCGGGAGCTTAAACGCATGTTTTGTTTTCGTTCGCGATTCACTAATGATATGTATGCAGATATCGCTACAGTGAGCCTACGGGAGTATGCCAGCGCATCATAGACACCACCTCGTGCTGCCTCTGTTTCCAAGGTTCTCGACGACGAACACGGCACTCAGCCGATGGCTGCTCACCGGTGTCCTGAAGTGCACGAGCGGTGATGAGTCGGGTGAGGATCCAGGTACATTGCTGAATTTCAATCTCATGGCATAGTAATATATTATTTATTCAGAAGTCATGTCCCTCCTGCTGCTCGTCCACAAGATGCTGTGGACGAGGAGGGCTTTTTCGAGGACGTAAACGTCCAGTCTATCGACGACAAACACAGAAAGCGATGTGAGGACAAGATGCACGGTATCAACCCGTTTTTCGGGCAGCCGCAACCTGCTAAACCAGGTGACAGCTAACAACGGCTCATCCGTGGCTGTGAAATGTGTTGGTGTAAGTGATGGTATGGCAGTATATTGTCACGGGGATAAATAGTAAACATAATTTTAGACGTAGGCTCTGGCCTGAGCCCGAGCCATGCCGAAGCACGCTGTCTGGGACTGGCCTTTGGATAGGCCCAGGCAGGGCCGCCAGGCCCGATGCATCTCTACGCACAAGACCACATGACACTGCATGTGAACATGAACTAGGTGGCGGCCAGGTTCTGAGAACTCCGGACCCTAGGCCTCATCGCCTCCATCATGATGTGGCTGTCTGCGTGAGATACAAGAGCCATGATGCAGTGGATGTATGGCAAGTCACATGAACACGTGGTGTCTACAGATAGGACGATGCTCGGGATCAAGATAGCTAAATCCCGGACCAGAGTATAACGTTGAAAACGAAGAATGAAGCTACCAAGACGTACACGTTTAAGTCCACGCTACGCAGAGAGGTATTGGCGCCTTGAGAGCCGTCTGCGACCCAGTCCCCCCATGCAGCTTGCATGGCGATGATGAACGCTTGGCCTTCTGGGCTATCCTGGCCCTGATCGGGGTATGAGTAGGGATCAACGACGGGCGTCAGCCAACCGTCTGCGGTAAGGTGAAGCAATCCAGAGGTATTACTGCCTGATAGACTTTTCCTCGACAACTCGGCCAGTGGGAGGTATGTATGAACTCCCCATAATAGGGATAAGCGATAGACGGTGCTTGCGAGAAGGGCGGTAGACGACGCATCGAGGAAGGTCGACGAGTTGTCTGCGTAGTTATGGAACAATCCGCTCGAATCCTTGAGGGAGATCAAGCATCAGTCAACACAACCAAGCGAGTCGACTGGGAGTGAGAGAACGCACTTGATGGGGATACATTCCGGCATGGATTTCTTGAATCCAATCAGCGAGATCCTGCTGTTGTTGCTCGAGTGAACCTGCGAATTGTGATCTTTGGATCGTTCCGAGGACTCGAATCATACCCCCTGCCGCCCATGCGTTCCCTATAAAGTTGATCAGCATGTACTTGGGATGACAGAGCGAGCAAGTTCACCTGTGGACCAATGCCCATTATCCGTCCCAACACCAAGTTGTATGTGTTTCCACAGATTATTAGCTGTCGTATCTCGCAGATATTTGCGATAAAGGCTAATCTGGGTGTATGCTTCTTGCAAAAGCGAAATATTTTGGGTGGTCACGCCATAGTAAGCCAGGAAGGGTGGCACCATATACACAAAGTCGCTCCTGTGAAATGCAATACGATGACACGTCTGGTCATCACTGCAAAGTATGTAGCTTACCATAACTGAACCTGATCCATGCGATGCGAGATTGCGCCATCATTGGTCTTCGGTGCTTTTTGAAACAAGAACTCGAGCTGATCTCGTGCGGCACCTGAATAGTCGAGTCCGTCCAACGCGCCTTGTCCGGTCCAGTTTGCGAGGAGAACAGAAACACCAATGCTAGCTGGATCCCCGGCACTCGAGTCTTGGATGAGTGGTTGCGGACCGGTGATGTTACCGTTCGAAATAGAACGGTTGGCAACGATCATTTGTGCAATTGCAAATACGTCGCTCAGACCACTTGACAAGTTAGGGGGGATCTGTTGGGGTGGAGGAACTGCGGAAGAGGAAAGGACAGAATAGCACGAGGCGTTGTACTCCAAGAGAACTTCGGAACGGGTACCGTACTCCCAGCTTTGAGGACGTGGTCAGGTGAGGTGTTCCTTATGTCTAGGAGAGAGCAAACTCGCCTGTGGCTGGCCCCCTCTGCGAGTCGTTGACCCACGACAGAGACCTCAGCGTCGGTAAGGCTCTGTGCATTCACAGGGGTAGATGATAACATCCAAAGCATCACCATGATGCCGACGCATCTCAGGAGACTCGCGCGAGCCGACATCGAGACCAAGTGAGGATAGGGAAAACACTCGTCCAACGCCTTGTGGAAACGAAAAGCGACGACGTGGTTATCATGCAAATATTCCTATATAAGAACATTGCAATCCTCTGGCCAATTTAATCGCACTTGACGTCCAGGCCCACACATGAAACTTGTGAAGCTCGGTACCAGTGATTGACCAATGGCAAACTATCTGCCGATCTCTTCTGCTACCCTGACAGCCACTTCGCCCAAAAAGCGGCGACGTTTCATGGTCACCCTGGTTGACGGAGGGGAGGTGAGTGGACGACTTGATCGGCGACCGATAGTGAGCGTGGGAGGTGTCGACGAACGAACGATTGCACGTGAATTCTAGTAGAGAGGGGCCATATGGTGAAGGTGTTGGTGTGTGAGTATCGTGCTCACGAGCGGAACAAACACGAATATATGTGTTCCATTTTGGAATGTGTGGGGCTGCGAAGGGTGCGGGTATCAAGCCGGCGTGCGTTAGCCCTGGCTGTGCTGATCCGTAAGTGCGGTTCAAATCGATGATACAAACACGGGTGCAGATGCACAATTGGGGGGTCTAGGAAAGGCGAAGAGCGACCGTGAAGAGTCGGTATGCGAGGAGAGGACGACCTAGGTTGTCGGACCTATTTGTGGGCGAACGAGAGTGAGCATAGGAGGTGTCGACGTACAAACGATTGTGATGGCCAGTGGGAAGAGATCAGGCGATAAAGGTGTTGGTGTGCGAGCATCGCGCTCACGAGCAACAAATTATTCATACGTGTTCTATTTTGGAATGCCACGCCCACTGCGAGGGTAGCAACCCGAGCGCGTTACACCTACCTGTGCTGTTCCTTACGTGCGGGTCAATTCGACGATGAGTACAAACACGAATGCAGAAGCACAATCCTGCGTTTGTGTTTGCACTGGCAAAGGAAACCGAAGTGTGTGTGGGGACAATCAAGGCGGCACTGCCAACTTACTCTCCTTTTCAGGCAAGTTGGCCGCCGTACCTGGGAAAATTGTCAATAGAAACACAAGTCTCGACTTTGTTCGCCCGTTTCACTAAGTATACGACTGTTCGACTTCCAGAGAATACTTCCAGGAAGGTACAACACAATTATTCGGCTAGTGATTGCATATTTAGTCGACAACGGGTGGTGCTGGACAGGTGCCGGACTTTCCCGCACCGTTTTCAAGCCGTGTCGCTAGCCGACAAGTAGCAGGGTGTCATATCAGTACAGTCAACATAACACATACCTATCCCGAGGAGTGTGTTATGGGTTGACCATATCATTATACGTCCGTGACGTTGACTTATAAGAGTCTCTCTCTCGCGGTCACCTGCACTGTGCCCTATGTTCTGGTACGGGAGTAGATCTGCATCATACAGGCACGATCGATTGACCCCCCACATGCCTCAACTTCGTCCTCTCCCAACAAGGCTGGTAATGACCATAGGTACCATTATTAATCATTGTCGTGAAAGTATGCCATATGAATGATTCAAGAGGAGAATCCTCAATAACAACTATCCCGTCACCCCATGTACGACCTGGATGCCCAGCTCCATCAAGGCTCTTCGGCCTCGCGCAACCCAATAAGTCAATACCAACAAGTCATCAAACCACATTTTCGTCTGTACATGAGCCTGCTCTGGCGTCACAGCGGGGTCGGATGCACTGCTTGTGTCATTACCGGTGGGCACGACTGTGTTCGAGGCTGCCTTGCCATCCTCAGCCTTGACAGCGCTGTGGTGTTTGACGTCCGATGTACCATCTTCCTCCCGCCTTTCCTGTGCAGCCCACAACTCACCCTTGCGGATCCACCCCGCAACATTGCTCTGCAACTTTACAGCATCAAGGATACCGATGACTGCCAATAAAGTTGTATCGTATGGTTCTTTCTTTGCAAATTCCGACAGGGCACCTCTGGGGGATAGCTCCGGGACCATTTGATCGGTAGAATGAACACCTGACTCGACCTGGTTCTTCCGCTTTCCTTTCTTACTTTCTTTAGGCTCATTTTTGGACAGCAAAGATCGCAGATCATGCTGTCTCCTCTTACTATCGTACTCAGGTATGCATACGTGATTATAGGGCTGGAGGACCGCCTTGTGAGGAGAATCATCGAGTAGAAGGGTTGTGAACGCCGAATGGGTGGATTGGGGTTGGGATGGAACTGCGGAATGCCCTTTGAATGTCTCGGGGCTAAGGGCTGAGGCGAACAAGTCCCATGGCTTCGTCAGGTCTTTCATGGTGACCGACTTCTGATCTAGAGCACAAACGCCAGTCAGGGCACGTGTATGAAACGATTCCATCAACTTGAGGCTTCATCAGGCATGGTGAAATATCGATACTCACGGTACTCTGCTTCCGACAATCCAAGACTCTTTCGATTCCATATTGCTTTTAGTTCATTCTTGGTGGCCCCAAACACCTTGTTTACCATATCATCCACACTGTGTGGCTGCGCAGACGACCACACCATCGTGTCCAGCCATGCCTTCGTCTCCAGACAAAAGAGATACTGTCGGAACGACTGCATATATGGACGTGGTTGTACCGGTCGTAATTGCGGTCCCGACGAAGACCGAGATCGAGCAGAACGAATGAGAAGGGTGCCATTGAGATCAAGGACAAGAAGTTTTCGGCTCGTTCCAGGGTTATGCAAAGGGTCCGATGGCGCTTGAGAAAGAGAAAGGTATCCTGGGCTTGGTTTAAGGACCCGCTGAGAAGGCTTCTTGGGTAGAGGTGGCGCTTTCCGTGGTGGGCTCGGCAGTACGGGTTTCGGGAGTGGTGGAATGGATTCTATAGGACTTCTTGCATGAAATGTGGGCCGAGGGATATGCGGTGGCACTGGGGCATTTGCCGAGTAGCTTTGGCGCGACGGGTTTCTGTGAGATGGGCCGTCCCTCCGTGGCTGCCGATTATCCCAATCGCGAGCAGGTCTAAAATTATGCCGTTCCCTAGCATACGAGGACTCGGTATGCCATGAACGACCGTTATCATGCCACTGCTCATCCCGCCCGTACGAATGCTGAGGGTAATAGGAATTTGGCGCCACGGCTTCGTCCCGCCAATAGTTGAAGCTGCTCCTTGGGAGAAGTTCAGTGGGTGGTGCGTAATGCCTCCAGCTGTATTCATCGGAATAAGAGCGGCCATACCCCGGTTCCCAGTGGGAGGAAGTAGGTTCGTCCCAACGTCGACGATCGCGTGGCATCGTGGGCGTTTGGCAGCGCACGAATGCCTGGAGGGGTCCTGATCGCTGAAGGAATGAAATCTTGGAACGACAAACTTTTGCTTGCCCAGATGGCGGTACTGAAGTGGCTCGTCTGACTCAGTGCAACGTACCCAAAAAGGCAAGCCAGTCGGAGCCACCACTCCGAACTTCGAAGCGCAGAAGTATGTAGATACTTATGCCAGTGCAACGGAGGTCAGTACAGTAACTCGTATTAACCAAAGCTTTTGGTACCAATACTTGACGAACGAGAGCGATACATATTACAATTGGCGAAAAGAACGCTCTAGATTTTGTCATTCACAAGTCGCTTCTCAGCCTGTTGCATAATTACCCTCCAACGTGGCACTTGATTGTTGGCCAGTAAAAGACGCCTCGAGGTCAACGGTCGTTAGACGAAAGGTTGTCACTGTAGTTGGTGTCCTTGACCGCGTCGCGAAAATGTTGTCGTCATTTGCATCTTTCGTGATCTTTCTAGTCTCGACCTTGTTGTGGAGCAACAGGTGGTATGTGAATGTCACGACAACAAACAAGTTACAGACAATGATTGATAGAGCGACCTGCAGACGCATTCGAAACGATGTCAAGATCACGCGGATAACGGAGACTCACTTCAACGTGCAAACCAGCAATTATCACGATGATGTCGTTCAGAATCTGGCCAATTGTATGGAAAAGCGCTCCGAAGACTAGGACGATACTGGAAGCAAAGATGGAGAGAATCATTCTCCTCTGACATCTGGGTAGTTTGACCCTCCACAGAATATGCAGAGGGAGCAAAACGAGAATCAAGACTGCAATACAATCGGCTGAAATGACCAGTCGTTAGTGATTGTCCCTGAATGATTGGCAATTAGACGAAATTGGGGCTTACTGGTGAATTTGAAGATAAAGATTCGTTCTGCGATTACGCACAAGGGTTTTGATGACGGGACTGTCGATTGGTACCAGCTTGGATCTGAAGCATACTGCCAGACTTTCTCGACGATGATAATTACCCAGCACGAGACAAAGAACGCGACACAGGCATAAGCAAATCTGAGGAGGCGAGAACCCCTGTGGATGAGACGAATAATGGAGAATAGGACGCTTATTCGTGCCAACCTAATAAAAACGAGGGATAAGCACGATATCCCGATAGCAGAAAAGGCGAACACGCACGTCACTAGACAGTTGAAACCGATGCAATAGATCCACAAAGTGACGATGGACATCAAGCCATCTAAAACGCCAATCACACGTGTCATGCTCCCTCGACACTTCGCCTGACCCAGTAGGTTTCTCACTCACTTGCGAAGAGGTATATCCAGAATGCTATGATCCAAAATAGACCTGTTGTGAGCAAGATGGCCGCCCATCTATCCTCCCACCAGAAGAGACCGATTTTGAGGCGGAAGTATATCCGCCACGCTGTCAGAAGCAGCCCTAGAGCCTCTACAACACTAGCAGAAACTTGGGGAGTAATCAACAACGGTCAGAAACCACTCTAAGACCGATAACCTGATGGACTGCCCGTACCATACACATAAAATGCAGCGGACTGTGCCATTCTAAAGTCAACGAAGTAAGGGAGACAACGGGCAATTTATCCCATGTTACTGGAACACTAGCGAACAGAAACGTTCTCGTACTTATGCAGGTACTTATCGGCTCACTGGGGAAGAAGAGAGATGCGAATCATCGTGCAACGAGGCTGCCATCAGACGTTATGCTTACATCAGCGAGCTTATTGAAGTCGTCCTCCAATGGGACTCTGGCATGGAGTGATGTCTTGGGAACGACCCTTGAGATCCCTTATTTGTAACTCATCCTCCAGCCACAGTATGCGACAGGGCTGGGGAGACATGTCCAATAATGCGGTTACTGTGTGTCGTCTGGTATCAGCATTCAGAGATCAAGCTTCGAAAAAGAGTCGTATATAATCACTGTATCACTGTAAAAGTAAACCACTGGTTCAAACTGTGACCCTATGACTTCAAGTGGATATCAGGTCATAGTCGACGCATGACTAACTTGGTACCTCAGCCTGGGCTATCTGCAAAGTAGCCGGAGACAAAGCGGTCCATTCGCCCACACGGGGCGGCGAGCATCTAAGCGGACCTGAAAGATAAGTCTCAGCACGGCTTCTCAATAAGTATAAATTCAGGCAGAGGTTACTTACAACGTTCCAAACAGAATCCACACCGACTTCTTAGATCTGTAAATGTACTAAATTCTGCACAGAGCAGCCCTAGAGAATCAGAGGGATGTAATTAGCGATGTGGCGGGTTTTGTCGTATCAACTGGATGATCCGAATCGGTGAAATCTTACCGTAGTTAAAGCGATTTTGGCAAGTCGGCGAGCAGAGAGTTACAGCTAGTAATACGCCTACCAGTATTGCTTAAGTTCGATGAGAGTATGGACGCGTTGAAGTGTAAGGGAACTTGAAGAGATCTGCTCAACAGCTGCTTGTTCCATTCTTGCAGAGAGAACAATCTACAGTGTTTGACCGGGAAAAATAACGCGAACCGCGGTGAATGTCAGGTTCAAATCAGGGGTGGGTACACATTTCTCACACAAATTCACACAACCGCAAAACTCCACCAGACTCTTACTATCATCACGACCCTTACAGGCTTCACAAGACCTAATTGGTCCTGATAAGGTCCTATGCACAGTATAGTGGAGATAAATACGATAAATAACCCCCACACTAACCACATAGGGACAAGCCACTCAACCCTTCCGTGAGAGTGCGAGGTTCAAACACTTTCCGTCATGTTGGTTGTTTGAAAATCGGCTGGAACTTCAAGGTCGACAGTTGTCAGGTGTAAAGATGTTGCCTGAACAGATGGCGTTTGCCGTGTCGTGAAATCGTCATCGTCACTTGTCGAGGTATCTTCTGTGGTACCTGCACCGTTCCTGCCACGGAGGAGGAAACGATATGCGTAGGTCACAACGACAAGCAGGTTACAGACAAAGAACGATAAGGCAACCTTGTGACAAATTCAATATCGCACAAACCAGAGAGTGGAAAGAGGGACGCACTTCAACATTTATTCCTGCGATCATGACCACGAATACGTTAGTAATCTGGCCGACAGTGTGGAAAAGTGCTCCGAAGGCCAGAACGACACTGGAAGCGAAAATGGAGAGAATCATTCTCCTCTGGCGTCTAGGTAGTTTGACCCTCCACAGCATCCGAAGAGGAAGCGCGACGAGGATCGAGACTGCGACACAATCGGCTGAACATCCCAGTCCGTTATAATCAGTATTTGTGGATTGGCCGAAGTGTAAAGTGCACGCTTACCTGTGAACTCGAAGATCGAGATTTGTGCCTTTACCATACAGAACGGCTTTCCGGACACAACCAAATTATGATGCCAGCTTGGGTCTGAAGCACATTGCACCACCTTCTCGATGATAAGTATCACCCAGCACGCCACATAGAATACAACACAGGCATAAGCGAATTTGAGCAGGCGAGGATTTTGGACAATCCTGATGATAGAGAACAGTACGCTCGTGCGCGTCAACCTAAATACACAACGTAAGAACAATCGCAACAATGGAAGCGTGTAAGCACGGACGTGACGATAGAAGTGAAGCCGATTGAATAGATCCATGTGTCTACAATGGACGCCAAGCCATCTGGATGTCGGTCGTAAGTGGCTCTGCAGTCGCAATCCTCGGATGCTTACTGCTGAGCAAAAAGATCCATTGGGCTATGAACCAAAGCAGACCCGTGAATAACAAGATGGCCGCCCAGGCATCTTCCCACCAGAAGCGGCGGATTTTGAGACGAATGTAAAGTCGCCATGCCGTCAATAGGAGCCCCAGAGCTTGAAAAACACTAGCGCAGACTGGAGAACTTTAGCAAGCCCCCCGAGACCCATTAATTCAAAACGCTGAGCATACCTCGCACAATGTATACTGGAGCCAGCACCATCGTGAACTTGGTGAAGTAGTGAGAAAGGGGGAATACCACACATGAGCCTGAGCTCGCGGCTCAAATAGGTAAAGATAAACTTTGACAAGCGAGAGGCCTATCGGCATGGTTACAGAGAGGCCACATTCAAGGACCACTGAATCATCGATGCGCAATTGCAATGGAGGCATTTTGTCAACCTGGCGCTCAGGCATCGGGCCAATGTTAAGTACTCATCGCGACAAACGCTGATCATCCTGACTCTGTAAATGCAAGTGGTATTATTAGTTTGTAAGATACATGGACCAGGTTGAACTTTGACATCAGACAAACACACCACCAGGCTCGAATGCGACGTCAACGACCTACAAGAAAATAACATAAAAACCGTCATCAGATCCACAGAGTGAACGTTAGGTTCCAATTAGTGGGTGATGTAACACACTTCGAGTTGTGCTCACATGTCACTTCCGGGATTCACCTTTATCAACCGGTCCGAGGGCTCTACCGTAGGCCCGGGAACGCGCTGTTCATGTAGCCACGGAGACGACTCTCAACCCTATAATAACGAACTGTTCCCGGGTCGGGACTGAGACCGTGATTGGGAAGCGAACTAAGTCATTGTACGCGGTTGACAATAGTTGTGAACTGCATACTAGTAGTGGCTCGAAAAGAAGAGTGGAAGATTGAATACTTACAACTTCGATCAATCAAAATACTTTATGGATCCTTGACGTCGGATACAACTTGGCGTACAGCGGTTTCCGAAAGTATGTGGAAATTGCATCGAAGAAAGTCGCGCCTCGGAGACAGCCGCAGAAGGACCCCGGAAGTGGCTGACTGAGTAGCCTACGCGTCGTTAGTTTTGCAAGCCGCCACCATCCATGCCCCGATGCTGCCACATTGTATCTCCCAACCTCAAAGCCCACATCCCCTCTTGTATCATGGAGACCATAGCATCCAATATATCTGTCAGATATTGGATGTCAAGAAGTTGCTTGTTTACAAAAACTCTCTTTGTACTCAAGGTAGTAGATAAAATTTCATGAGGCCAGACAACTGAAAATGTGTCAAATCTCTTTGTCTTTGGTATGATGCACTTGAATGAAAACTGCTGCTTGCCAGATACCTTCTACTGGGCTTTTTCCATGTTTCTCGAGCATGCTTTCCAAGAATTCAATATAGTTGGTCTCCTCGAGTGGAAAAAGTACTAATTCCTTAGTTTTTATGGATTTTTCTTGTCACTTCACAGTAGCTCTGGCCTTAGACAACTGCTTGAGTGTTGAATAGACAGTGAGGACCACTGCAAAGGCATACTGCCTCTCTGCAGATTGAGCTCCAAGGCCTGGTTGCTCAGACATGCGAGTGATGTAGGTAGTACAAATTCAACAGCCCTCCAGGCAACCCTGGACCCACAACTTATAATTGAAGTAGAATCATAATGTCTTTTGTGAATGTAGTACAAGAACAAGATTGACCACCAACATTTTGCTAGTCATACACTTCCACATGCATGTATCATACACCTTCACATGGAAAGAATGACTATGCAATCCACAAATGGCATTAGCCCGAGCCCTCTGTTTCGATAGGTACGCATTACCGCAGTCTGATCCTTGTTAGGTGTGAGTGTAATCAATGTGTAATAAGTCATAATATACGAACCTGTGCGTAATTTCTGCAACATGCATGATGTTCTCCTCACTCATGTCATGGATTTGGTAATCACGACAAAAAGCAAAGACGAGATAAGGACATTCATTTGTACCATTGTTATGCAGTTTTCTATCGAAGACACAAAAGAAATGTTTTCATTCGTTTTCGGTGTCGAGTGTAACCATGCATGTATTGATGTCGTTTATTTGCAGAAGTAGAGTGCACAAACCAAGGAACAATTACGAGGGTTGCATGTCTGGTTATAGCTTCATACAGAAACAAGGGGGCAGGCAAATGATGAACAACCGAATAACTGAAGCAATTGCAGACTCGGACTGCTAGGGGAAAGAGAACATTCTAGAACAAGCTGACAAATTGTCTCGGATAATCCGGACCGCGGTGATCGTTGTCAATTTCCAATAATTTAGGAAGTGAGACCTCTTCGGGTCCAGGAATTTGACCTGATGCTACGAGTTGCTTACTCAGTTGCGCCTGGGGTCCTTCTGCGGCTGTCTCCAAGGCGCGACTTTCTTCGATGCATTTTCCACAGACTTTCGGAAACCGCTGTAATTGACAAGTCCCGTCCCTGTTTTTCACTGAGAGTGAGAACATACCCATGGGAATTGCCCTGCCTTGTGAGGAAATCAAGGGTATTACAGCACATCGATTCTCACAACAAGGATGTGACAAGGCGGGTGACAGCACGAGGGGATTTCACCTTTCCAGTTGCAACCTAAAGTGTTTAAGTTTTTACCTGTCCCAGCCAAGTTTCTCACTGAAAATTCTCAGGCTGCTGCATTTAAGTTGAAATTGCGGCTCACCTACGTCACTGCAGGTAGACTACTAGACTGGGTATGGTCACCAGACTACATTGCCTGCAGGGGAGTTTATACTTTTAATCTATTCGATGACAGTCTGGCGGGGACTCCTCAACTCTATGTATGGATGTCCAGGCCGGGTGGTCGGGTACTTGCCCAGAAACGCTACACACTTGCGTTGACGTTCATCTTTGCCGTACCTATGTATGTAAACTTCCAGCACTTCAGAAAGTCGACGAGTCGAAAGTAAGCGAAGGGATACACTCGCACCACATATTATAGCCTTGATCTAGAATACAGCAACATGAAAGCAATTCGTACACCCACCACAACTCTATATCACCTAGCCATCCGCCGTGATCTCCGGGAACCAGCATTTTCCTGTTCATCGCCTTGTTGTGCATTATGATATAACGAGGACCCTGATCTGTCAATTGTCCGTTCGACGATGGATGTGCCATCCCGGAAACGTGTTCGGAATAACACATTGGCGTTCGTGAAAAGACCCTCTTTTAGAGACACGACAATGAATTGCGAGCCTTTAAATCGGTTTTTGAAGAGTTGTCCAATGTGTTGGGTATGCGACAGGTCAAGTGCTGCGTCAATCTCATCCAAGATATACATAGGAGCAGGCTTGAACTGGAGAAGTGCCATGATGAGAGAAAGTGCAATCAATGAACTAGTTTGAGAGTTCCGTAAGAAGTCGATAGAGCACTACATCGGCAGTGACGCACCGTTGTCCACCGCTAAGTTCGGTGAGGCTCTGCTTCCACACGGATCCAAGTCGGACCTTCACTTCGAGGCCCTGCATTAGGTCCTGCCCCTCTGGAGGTTGCAACCTCGCAAAATTTCCAGGTAGCAGTTCGGCAAATATGGCACCAAAGTCTCTACAGAACGGGACATTGGTAATTTATTCCGCGCGACGAGGAACAAACTCACACATCGACCTTCTCCCAAGTCTTTTGAAGAGCGTCGCGCTTATAGCGATCAAGCTCTGCGATCGTATCCTCGATTTTTTGTTTGTCTTTCAATACAGTTGCCATCATCTTCTTGATCTCGGATTCTTTCTTCTCCACACTAGTACCAGGGGGGATGAGCGAACGGGCGACATACACTAATCACAACGGTTCGGTGCCGTACTAACGTTTCAATCATATTCATGACTTTGGGGTTGACCTTCTTCTTCATACCACGTTGCCGTGCCTCTAACTCATCCGCCTTGCCGGACAGAGCCCCGATATCAACCGAATCGAAGTCGTATGGTGAGCCAGGCTTGCCGAATGACCTGGATGCGTTTATAAGATGTATGGAGGTAGTTGATGTAGCACAACTCACTGGCATTCCTCGCGAATCCAATCGTACTGTTTCTCGAGATTCGCCACGTACCCAACCTGAATAACCTTGTCCTTTTCCAGAGCGCTGATCTCATGCTCCAATCGCTTCACACTCAGTTCGGCATCGGAAATGCCCTTTTTCTGGGCCTTTATGGCATCATCGAGTGTTTTCAATTCGTTGTCGAACTGAGTCAGAGTTGCGCGTTCTTCTTGCAACCTCGCCTCCGCTTTGGCATGCTTGGCCTGCACGATGATATTCAGCTCCAAAATCGATGCTAACAGCTAGTAACGACGGACCATAGCATCAACCAACTTATCCTGAATCCTGCCAATGTCTTTCTGCATCTTGTCGATCTGAGCGCGCGCGTCTCGAATCGCAACATCCGCAGCCTGGATATCATTTTCCATTTGTTCTTAAGAAACCGAAGTGCATCAGATCTAATAAAAGGGATGAAAACTTCACTTACCTAGTTCCAACACCGCTGTTTGGTGTTCCTTTTGCCGCGTCTTCACCACAACAGCTTGCTTCTGGAGCGCGCTCTTTTGCCTAGAAATCTCGCTCTACATGAAGCAAAGTGAGCAAGGCCATACAAGAAATCCACGTGCATCTTACTTTTAGTTCGTTGATCTTGCCCTCTTTGTTGTCCTTGAACTCGCGCATATCCTTTTCGAGTTTCTTGACATCTTGTTCGGCAGCCTTCTGCTTGTCCCTTGCGGCTTGAACAGCATTCCGAAGGTCAACAATGGCTTGTTTGTGAGATTCGACCTCAGCACCGAGCTAGACGTCATGCTTCAGGTCATCCTCACTTGGTCAACGAAACCCTTCTCTCACCCTGGCAGCGTTACTTCCTCCGACTTGTTCATCCAACAAGCGAAGCTCGTGTTCCTTGATCTCCACGTCCCTCGAGAGCTTCTTCCACCGTTCTCTCCTTTCGCGTCCTGCTCCCTCCCCTCTTTCTAATTCCGCAAGCTGAACCATCGCCTGATCTAACCTTTTCTCCGCTTCCAACAATTCCTGGACTCTCAGCAACATACCACTTCCGCTAGGTGGTGCTCCACCACTGAGTGTCCCAGATGGATCGTAGACATCACCATTGAGTGTTACGGAGCGAACCTTAGCACCAAAGG
The DNA here is from genome assembly GCA_038089735.1 of Exsudoporus frostii. Classification (NCBI taxonomy): domain Eukaryota; kingdom Fungi; phylum Basidiomycota; class Agaricomycetes; order Boletales; family Boletaceae; genus Exsudoporus; species Exsudoporus frostii. Next base: position 56,084 of record JBBPLK010000066.1, read on the forward strand.
TAACGGCATTAGCAGACTCAGCATCTGCACAGATGATCGTGTCGCCGAATACGTAGGCCATGGCACGAGCAACCTCGTGGGGGTAGCCGATAAGCGAAAGTGCGACGTTCGCCTTCTCAGGAGCGAGGTGTTCGACTTGAGCTAGTTTCTGTTGGGTTGATAAGGCAATTTAGTGTCAGAAACCGTGATGGATTCATATAAAATTACCTGCGCGGAAAGCGTGAAAGCATTGATTTTATTGAGAGGTATGATCGTCACGCGTTTTTTGAGCCTGCCATTTTGCAGAAGGTCCTTGCCAACACGTTCATCCTGGACGACGACATTGTATAGCTTGCCGCCTGCTGCGATCTCAAGTGCTGTTGCCTTGTTAGAGTGTTCAGGAGGGACAGAAGTCAAGGTGGCAATGAGACCTTTGACTTTGCTACGGTCGAAAGAGGGGTAGGGTGATGTGTAGTCAAAGGTCAGGTTAGCGAGACGGTGTTTGACAGCATCGCGCGCCTACAACTGAGCGTTAGTCGCCATGATGCATTATGAATATTGCTCCTACCTCTGTCCGCTCGTTGACTACACCTCTGGCAGTACGCAATTCGATGTCGCATTGTTGCTGTTGCTCAGCGCCCCAGCCACATTCAGCCAACTGACGTTTCAACTTGTCAAGCTCTCCTTTCATCTTGGTGAGGTTCTGCTGCCCCTGGTGGGCGTCCTTCTCCACGTCCTTCCATCTTGCTTCGAGCGCTTTCAACTCCTTCTCGTTCATCAACAACTTCAGACGGTTCTGCTCCTCCTCAGCGGCGCCCTGTGCCAGACGTGCCTTGGCCTCGGCAATTTGGCCCAAATAGCCTCCTCCAGTATTCCCGGTGTTGGACGTCGAGACGCCGGTTAAGAGGGTTTGAAGAAGTTCCTCTGAGTTAGTAAGGGTGGCCTGAGTTGCGTCACGAGAGGTCTTCACGCTCTGATAGGCGTTTTCGAGCTGGTTAACTTGACGCCGCTTGTCTTCAAGTGAATCGCGCAGGTTTTGAAGTTCCTCCCGGGAAGTGGTAACCTTCTCCTCCTCCTCCTGGACATTACCGTTCGCCAGTTGGATCTGTGTACGGAATTTCTCAAGCTCTTTGTCCAACTCTGCGACTTCTTCCTCCATCTTCTTCAGCTTCCCACCCTTCTTCCGTTCTGCTTCGCGTTTCTCGTTGACTTCCTCCCACATCTTCTCTGCCGCCTTGCAATCCTTCAGCAGCTTTTTCCTCTGCTTATCCACAGAATCTTTCTCCGCTTCCTTCGTTTTAATATCCCCCTCTGCCGTCTCAACCTTTCTCTTAGCGTCGGTCCACTCCCATGCCCGCAACATACGGCCGATTCGCTCGAGCTCTGTTCGCTCCTTTTGCCAGGCGAGGAACTGTCGTTTCTCCTCGCGAAACTTCTCCAACTTCGGCGAAATCTCCTCGCTAAGGATTGAGCTGAGCTCCTGGACACGTTTATCCTTCTTGTCCATTGTCTTCTTGGCTTTGTCCTTGCGCTCTTCAAACATACGAGTACCGGCTGCTTCCTCCACCATACCAAGAATTTCTTGTGGTCGCATGTTGAGGACCTGAGATGTTCATGTAGATAATCGCAGTAGAAATACGGAGTTGATAACCGACCTTGGTTATACGCCCTTGCATGATGAGGAAATTAGGGTTGTTGATGTTCAGCTGGACACTCTGAAAAAGGTTTTGAACCGTTTGCTGAGTAGCCTTGTGTCCGTTCAATAAGTATTTTGATATGTTAGGGAGTGCAATCTGTGATCGTTAATTGGTTAGTATACGTCGAGTCCTAGAAGGGAGTAGCCGACCTGGCGAGTGACTGTAATCTGCTTATAATCCTCTAATCCTACCGGACTTTTCTCCCGATCAGAGTTGTCGAAGACGATGGTAACGCTCGCTTTGGTGACACCGGCTTGTCCACGTTTGTAGATGAGATCCTGTTGGTTCTGCGCGCGCATCTACAGAAGCAAGGCTGGTGGTTAGGTCCAGGTTCTAGAAACAGCTTACACACCTGAGCCATGTTCGTAATCCCAAGAACAAAACATATCGCGTCTAGGATATTAGACTTGCCTGACCCGTTCAGACCGGTGATCGCGTTGAAGGAAGGATCCCATCCTGTTATCTGCGTCCGCACGGGATAGGATTTGAATCCTATATCATCACGTTAGAGTAGAGTTCGGTTGGGTTATACGACTTGCCTTCCAGTACAAGTTCCTCAATCCGCATTCTTTGTGTCTGCGCCTGTGAGGTGCTTAGACGCGTCGCGTCGCGTCTAAACATTCAAACGGAGTGTAAATCATGGAGTCACGTGCCTCATTTTAGGTGCGGGTTTGTGGGGGAATTTCGATTGGGCTTCTGGCGCCCGTTCCCATGCTTGGTGTATCATGATAGGTTTCAGCATTGATAATCCCGTTGATAATCCTGAACGAAATCTTCCTCAATGAGCACCTCTATAAAGCCTGCCCAGTGGCAGCTCATGAGTTCTACCTGTGATTATCCTACCTCGTAACGGAAAAGGAAGTTTGGAGCAAAAGCTGCCAACAAATTTCCGCACAATCAATGCTGACATTCCCCACGCTGCGTACCTATGGCTGTTGGAGTCTTCCACTTTCGCCCCAGCCAGATACTTGCTCTCCCCCGGCTTGGAGCGGGTTCCTTCCTGGGCAAGCGCTGTACCGTAACCTGTGAGTCGGCGCATCCTCCTTAATCCCCAACCCAGCTCGCAATCAACTATCATCTCCCAATAAGCCCTAGACTAGGTATGATGGTTTTCTCTAATGGTCCGATTGATTCCAACATCATACCTTTCAGGATGTCACTTATGGATATCTCCGACTTGACCGACCTTTCCTCCGATGATGACGACGTACCACTCGCGAAGCGAACTTCCAAGGTGAAGAAAGAACCTAAAGAGTACAAGATTACCCATGTTCTCCGCGCGCCCCGGACAGCGCAGTATACTGCCAAGTCGCTTTATGGTACGTCAATGTGTAGTTAGGTTCTACTCCGAAAAGTTTATTGCTTTCCCGCCGACAGACCAGATCATTGAGAACGCCATAGACCTTGAGCCGGAATATCAACGCGGTAAGCCGTTTACTTGTGGTGCGAATTCCTACTGCTGGGGCTGCATCTGACGAGTTCATTCCAAAAGATGTCGTATGGCAGGAAGAAAAGCAGTCTGGACTGATAGATTCGATATTGCGCAATTACTACATACCCCCGATAATTTTTGGTACGCGAAATTCCCGCGCTGACC
>JBBPLK010000066.1:63401-74500 GCA_038089735.1 Exsudoporus frostii
CCGCTCTTTGCCCCATCGGTATGCAGCCTGAGTGAACACGCTACCAACAGTGCTAGTTCCATCCAGCTGGGCGACATTTCACATTTCCACGGAGATTTCGGGCACACTGTAAGCTTCAAAAAAAAAATTGTTTTTGCCTTCGTCGGATTTTCAAATTTGAGTAACGACAAAACAACAAGTCAGTTTGTGGCTAAACCGTGAACATGAAACTCTCCAGGCTTCGCAGCTACTATTCTATAGTACCACCTTCGATACCTTACAGTGAGCTCGAACTGATGTTTGGGACGTGATTGCAGGTCGCTGATAACTTTAAATTTTTGCCGACGTACAGACCGGTTCGGGGAGACCGTAGCCCGCTGTCACATCAGTGTCATGATCAGACCTTGATCAAGATCGGACCCCATGATGTGGTTCTGGTGCACTTGATGATACGTGGCAACCCATCCGGCAGATCCCCGTTTGCACCGAATCTGATCTTCCAAGTTACTGTGTTTACCCGCTGCAAGTAGTACTGGATCATCGGTGACCAAGCAACAGGAACACCATGTTTCGGGAAGTTTTCTGCGAGCGGGAGGGGGGACTCTGGATAGACGGGTTCTCGCGGGGTTTCTCCAATCTCCATTGACACTTGCCAGCTTCCCCGCGGACTTTGATCTGGAGCCTGAGGAGACGTGTGGTTTCCCGTGATCGCCCTTGTGAATAGTAGTTCCTCCCGGTACCCTACGCGCACACGTATGATGATAGGACCCGCTGACGTTACTTTGTATATGTACGACTCGCGGTTGTTGTTACTAACCTGTAGCCTATCTGTTCAACCGACGGGGAGCTTGTCGATAATATAACGTTGCGGAGGACGCCGCTAGGGGATAATTGAATTTATGAGGCAAGTGCACTACGCCTCGCCAAACTTGACGCCCAAACTTGACGCGATTGCTCGACATGAGAGTGGTAGAAGATAGCGGCTACACATCCGGCCTGATAGGCGGATTAATCGGGCACAGCCTATATAAGCATGTCATAACTTGAATATTTGAATCATGAATATTTGAATCTGCAACGATGGTGTGTAACGTTATTCTTTGACGACTTTGCCACAGGTCTAGATCTTTTGAGTGATTTGTAGGCGAGGCTAGCAAAAGAGGCTAAATAACACCGAAATTTTCAAAGTACAGTGCCTCGAAGAAATCGTTGTAGACCACGGAAAGCAGATGTGCATCCGCATCTCGATTCGAGACCTGGCCGAAAGGACTCAGTATCTGGAAGTGGTTCACACGAACGCCAAGACAGTTGGACCGTGGATAGGATCTCGCACAATCACCGCTCCGGAGTTATGAACGCAAGACACGTGTCGCATGCACCATCTGAGGGATTAAGGTTGCGATGCTGATAAGGTGTGGAGAGTCCCGCATGGCTCCATACTTCGGAGGAAGATATTGCCAACACCTGTATTAGTGCCTCGCGTGTAGTTGCGCAATACGTCTCATGATATCAAATCCGCCTGGCGAGATCGTATCGGGAGATGGGCGTACTTCTCGGTGCCAAAGCGACTCCACCATCCTTCGGAGTTCCAGGGTTGAAATGCACTGTTCCCTACAAAAACCGGGTTATCGCACGATTGTTTCCTCCACCACCTTTGAGCCTCCTCAGTGACTGCGTCCAATGTCAGTTTACGGGGAGCGTAATAGCAGCTTCGGCTCGGATGAGAAGGGGAACCAAGCAGGTAACTAGTCGACCTCCTCTTTGCGAACGTTCACTCACCGCAACGATTCCCTCAGAGACCCTCAACGAGGTTCTTCTCGACGATTTCGATGATCCTAACATTAACAGGGAAGATGCCCTCGCTGGGATACTCGGTCAGTATGTCCTGTCTTCGTTCCGATAATGTCTTACAGCGGCTGACAGAGGACGACTCCCCCTACCCCGAGGTGCGATCCGCTGTCGCAAACACAGACGATACTACTATTCCTTGTGGAACCTTCCGTGCATGGGTGATGGGTATGTAACGGTCTTTGGAACCAGTTCTATCCGAGCTCAGCTAGTTCCAGGCGTCATATGGGCAATCATCGTGCCTGGCATGAACCAATTCTTTTACTTCCGATATCCCTCCGTCACCGTCGGCAACAATGTCGCACAACTTCTCTCTTTCCCAATGGGCTGCTTGTGGGCGAGATTTTTACCGAACTGGAAAATCTTCGGCGTCTCAATTAATCCTGGCCCGTTCACGATTAAGGAACATGTTTTAGTCACAATCATGGCAACTATTGGGAACCAGCCTGCATATTCTGTACGGTTTTGATGTTCTCTAGGTCATCCTCCGATTTACTTACTAGATTGTCAAAGACCGATATTGTTGCGGTGCAAAGAGTGTATTACAATCAGATATTTAGCTTTGGCTGTTCGTGTTCTAGGGCGCTAACTTTTGATTTTGATTTGACATTCTTTTGCAGATCAATGGATGTTAGTCATATCGACACAGATGATCGGCTTCTCCCTAGGAGGAATCATGCGCCGCTTCCTGGTGGAGCCTCCTTCCATGAGTATGTATAATCTTATCCGCAAAATTTGCTCCCTGATTCAATCTTTTAGTTTGGCCGACGAACTTGGTTAACTGCACACTCTTCAACACTTTGCATGCTCGAACCTATGCTGGCATGGGCACCCGTGGGGGTCTCTCGCGTGGACGGTTCTTCACATATGTCTGGCTCGGTGGTATTTGTTGGTACTTCCTTCCGGGTTATCTTTTCCAGGGACTCAGTTATTTCACCTGGGTATGCTGGATTGCTCCAGAGAACGTCGTCGTCAACCAGCTCTTCGGTTACCAGAGTGGGCTCGGAATGAGTCTCCTTACCTTCGATTGGTCCCAGATTGCCTATGTCATCAGTCCTCTCGCTTCCCCATGGTGGGCAGAGGCAAACATCTTCGCGGGCTTCGTCGTGTTCTTCTGGATCCTCGCGCCTATCGTTCATTTTACCAACACTTGGTATGCGACGTACTTGCCTATGCTGTCTCGAACTGCGTATGACAATACCGGTGGCCCTTACAACGTGACAAGGATCCTCACACCGAGCAACCAACTTAACCTCACAGCCTACGAAGAATACAGCCCTTTGTTCCTGTCGACCACGTTTGCACTTGCATATGGCCTTTCGTTCGCATCCATCACGGCTACAGTCGTCCACTGTCTTTTGTTCTTCCGCAAACAGATCTGGGTCCAGGCACGCCGAGCTCTTCACGAGCAACCTGACATTCACGCACGTCTCATGTCCAAGTACCGCAAAGTTCCTGAATGGTGGTACATCTGCATTTTTGTGGTCATGTTCGCATTCGGCGTCGCATGCATCGAGATTTGGCCAACCGACTTCCCTGTCTGGGGTTTCGTGTTAGCTCTTTTGGTCGCATTCCTCTATATCATTCCAATTGGCATGATCCAAGCTCTCACCAACCAACAGGTCGGCATCAACGTCCTCACCGAATTGATCGTGGGCTACGCTATTCCCAGTCGTCCTCTCGCTATGATGTTGTTCAAGACCTGGGGATACATTACGATGGTTCAAGCCCTTCAATTTGCCTCTGACTTTAAACTTGGTCATTACATGAAAATTCCTCCTCGGTCGATGTTTTGGTGCCAGGTGGTTGCCAGCGTACTTTCCGGGACCGTCCAGCTTGGGGTGCAGGCCTGGATGTTTACCAATATACCCGACATGTGCAGCACTACGCAGAAGGATAACTTCATTTGCCCAAATACAGAAGTGTTCGGGACTGCCTCTATCGTTGTACGTCATCGACGTGTTTTGACTTGGCAATATGACGACTCACACGGCGCCCTAATTTAGTGGGGTGTTATCGGTCCTCAACGCCAATTCTCTGCTGGTCAGGTATACCACAAGTTGGTCTGGTTCTTCCTTATCGGCGCTCTGTGTCCAGTCATCGCGTGGTTCGCCCAGAAGAAATGGCCCAACAGCTGGGTCCGCTATATCAAGTATGTCACGTTTATCTAGTTGTGTGAACTAGGACATTAAAGTGTGTGGTCTAGCTTCCCCGTCATTTTCTCTGGGGTTTTGTACATTCCTCCTGCGTCGGGAGTCAACTATGTTCCATGGGCTATCGTCGGTTTCATATTCCAATACGTCATTCGGAGACGCCACTTCCCTTGGTGGACGAAGTACAACTGTATGTATCACCCGACTTATACATCATGCATGCGCACTTATGCCCGCTGCCTAACATGTGTAGACATCCTCTCCGCCGCGCTTGACACAGGTGTTGCCTGTTCAATTATACTTATTTTCTTCTGTCTACAATATCCTCAAAATGGCACGATTGGTGCGAACAATGTATCCAAATGGTGGGGGAACACCGTATTTTTGAACACTGCCGACGGTCTTGCAACACCACTTCAAGCGGTGAATGGAACATTTGGGTGAGTGTCCAGAGACAGTAATTTGTATTTCCTTTGCCGATCCCGTTCTAATCCGTTTCATACAGGCCGTCGACTTGGTAAAGTAGAAATCAAAACGGGGCATGGTGATGTATGAATTGCCAGACGATCCCTTATACCTGCTTATACCACCGGACCGATAGTGAACAGGAATCTACTTACAAAGATCATTTGACGTCGAACGTCGTACTTTCTGTGTTCCACGCGACGAGAGCCGCTGCCTTCTTTTACATGGACGGTGACCTGCCAGTATTTTCGGACCCTACCGCTCGCTCTAAATGTACTAGGTCCCTCGCATTCACACTCATTTCTATTATTCGTTTTGCCATTGCATATTTAAACTCCACTACAATGCATCAGGAGCAGTGATTAGAGCGGGTGATGAAACTAGGTCATGTTAACTCAATGAAAACGTGTTCATGATCAGCACGCGGCGTTATGACGAGGTCTTGGTGAAATTGGGTGGACTAATCTCACGAGCAAACAGCTTGACAATATTTTTGACCACGATGTATAAGCTGTGTTTAAATGTTCGGTACCGACTGTGTCGCAGCAGATTAGCCAGCTACACCGTTCATTTCAAACCATCAGGAACAAGACCAGTGCAATCTGTCAGGGGGATTGATTCGGTCAAGACGGACATCAAATGACCTCACCCGTAGGATAGATCGCGTGACAATATTCATCTGGGGATTCTGGATAAATCCCTCGGTGGCCCAGGAAACCGAAAAGATCAATAGTACCATTGAGCCAATATTGGCGGATGCGATCAATAGCGCAACAGGAGTGATGAGTAGGACAAAACTTAATGATACAATATAAATAATACAACACGAACCTCATTGGAAGGATTACAGCGCTGTGCAATCTGCAATAACTCGACTCACGAGTCCACGCAATTCCGCCTCTGCTTCCGTGGATAAGAGATCGCACCATCAAGCGCGAGGCGCAGTGTCGATGACCCAGGTAGTACGTACAAACAAGAACCATAGACGTACCGATACAATCCCTGAAGCGTTCTCTGATCCGGACGTCCGCTTCCTCCCGACCCGAGAGGACATCATACACAGAAAGCTGTTTGAACTCGATAATCAAGACGGGATTGTTTCCAAGCTGGATTTAGTACATGACGGGATAACCAACCGCTATATTCACGTCATAGCGTAGAAATCACCCTCTGAAGGATTGGGAGGGACGATTGGTCGGCCACGGCATTGGAGAAAGAACAAAAGCAAGTCGCGACCATATATAGGCAACGCCCTGCGAATTTCAAATTCAGCGCGTTCTCCTACGCTGGTCGACATACACACCCTCGATGCCAGTAGACATTGGTCCAGCTCGTTGCACGGACCAAAGTGGCCCAAAGAATTCTGTATGCGTGATGTAATGAGAATAAGATAGCAAGTGGACAAGGAGATCAATCGAAAGGCCCAAAGCCCTATGAAATGATGTGAGCAGTCCGAGTCAGTCCCGCTTACAGAAACTTCCAACATCATATTGTGGGCACTGGCAGCACGTTGACCCGGACCTCATGGAGAAATTTGGACGTTCCTCATCGTCGGTAGGGAGAATGATGGCAAGACGACCATCCCTCAGCGAATCTGTAACTCGACGGAAGATCCGGGGATCTACAACAACTTGAAGGGGCAACCTGAAGTGGCAAAGGTACAGTTTACCAAGCTGGGATATCCTAGGGACTAATATCTGTTGTGCAGATGCGATCAGGCTGGTGTTGTGATCGAGCGGTCCACAGGCCTTGGTAAGTGTCATGGCTACCATGAATGTCATTTACACTAGTGCCGCTGCAATCCATCTCATTTACAGCGTGGACTCCATGCTATCAATCATGAACTGGTTTCAAAGCAACCTTAAATTTGTGTTTCGTGACTCTCTTCTCTCTTTAACAAGCCCGTCAAGAACGTGACCCCAGTGACAGAGGGCGAAAAGTCCCCCGTGATGGCAGGTGAGCACCGATCGTCGATGGGCTAGGCTACGTCGACCGCAGCATTTGACAATTGTACAACAGTCTATCCCTCCTCACATCTCATTCGGCGGCTACTCCGCCCAAGCTGTCGTCAACACCATCCTTGTGTGAACCTCGCATTTAACAACGGAGGATCCGAGCGGCGGAACACACGCGGGATCCGGCGCGAATGGATAGTCATGCCAGGTACGGCTGCCTGGGCGAGGGGCGACGGTGGCATCTACCTCCGGATGCCCACTGGGACCAGGTACCAGGAGAAGCTCTGGGTGACTTGGGTGTACACCCCATACTGAACCACGTTTCCCATTTCTTGGTGAACAGGACCACACTCCTGGGTCCTTGCTCGTTCAGGAAGCTGGCGGTATTATCAGTTTCGCGCGGTGAACCTCTCGACTTTGGACCCGGGCGGACTTGTTGGGAGAATTATGGTGTCGGGGTGGATGTAAAGCTAGTGCACAAGGAAAATGTTGCGTGCCTCCTGCGCTTCCCGTGTAGTTCCCGTGCTGTCAGCGATACTTACTTGTCGCCCATGGGGAGCACTTGGATAAGTAGGTTCAGTTCTCAAGTCAATAAAACGGGGTATCATTCGGGCTAAGACATTGGTCCAAGGAGCAATACGGGTTGGAATTGCAGGGCCGGTCGCACCCTCGCAGCAATATATTTTGTCGTTTCCCCAGTAGGGTACCAACTCTTCTGGAGGATTCTGCCATCCTGGAAAACTTGCGTTTGGGTGCTGATTTCAGCCCAGATCGTTCGTGGTTGCTTAGGCCGTCGTCGAGTATGACCCTTTGGTCGGCTAACGTACCCTACCTGACCCCATCGATAGAACACGTTTCGTTTATGTCTGTCCGCGAGGACCGTTATTTAGGGGTCAGAGTTGTCGTGGATGTCTATTCGAGGCTCTCGTTAACGACACGAAATTCTAGATCGAGCAAGAGTTCAATGCCGGACAATACAGGTTCGAAGTGCCGAGTTGACACAGATACGACCTTCATTCGACGGACCACCAAATCGAACCGATGGTGTTCTCAATGGGGACGCACACGGGTTGCGTGAAGGCTATTGCGGACGAAGTCGCCGAGTTCATAGAGAAACAAGCACAGGCCGGCTCTCGTGAAGGAGCAAGGTGAACAGCATCACCGCCATTCGAACTGCTGCATCATTCAAGCATCTCTTTGTAAGGAAAACGTACTCCTCCGCGAATGGTTGGCCCAGAAGGAACTCGAAGCCTATCAGACAAGTGAGCTGTTCGAAATCGCATCACAAAAATGGCGTGTGTGGATCGGATCCTGTGTGCACGTATCCCTTCGTCTATGTCTGCCTCCGTGTGGAAAATCAAATGCCAGCTTGGACAAACAATCGAATTGGTGGATGAAATGCATTCTTGAAGCTATGAGAACGGAAATCAGCATTCCTGCTTGGGAGAACATCGGAAAGGTGGTCAAAACACTGGGAAAGGGTGGGAACGTGAAAGCGGGTGTCCTGAATACGAAGTAGCTCTCAGGTACGAGAAAAGGTTGTCCATGAAATTGCACTCAGTTATGATGCATGTGACCACTCCCCATCGGCTAGACGAGGGTCCAAGCTTGTCATGAAGGATACGTCGAACCTCTGTGGGTGAGATCCCTCGTAGATCGACGTCATCTAGTGTGAATGATTGTAGATCTATGAGGAGAAAAATACGAAGGAAACGTCCTAGGAGAGTGATCAAGCAACCGTGTGAGATGCACAATAAAGATAGGGAACGTATGTTTGCAGGTATATGCGACTCACAGAGGACTTGCAGTGTAAGCGAGCGAAGGAGAAACAAATTGTTCCATGTGGGATCAGCAAACATGTTTTGGACCATGTCTCGATCGACCACAGTGCTAAGATCCGCATAAAGCGACAGTGTCGAGAGATGGGGGTGCTTGCGTGAGGGGGATATGCACCAGCTCAAAGTACGACTGCTCGCCCAGACAAGAGGACGACCAGAAGCAGAGGTGGAGCTCTACGAGACCAGACTGGATGAACCAATCGACTTCATCGAAGAACAAGGAATCCACGGTAAGAATGCGTAGATACTGAAGATGTATGGCCGCGACGGGTTGGCGATGCCCATCGTAATTAGTCACTTGAAAGTGAGACACCTTAACCTTGACCGTCTCCTCGAGTTCAACATCCGCAGGGCTCTCCGGAAATTCGTACGATTGGAAAGATAGTTCCTCGAGGGATTCTAGAGATGCGATCGCACTCTAGTATTCTACGTCCACGAAGCTGTCCGAGAACTTGAGCTCGCGGAGATTGTTCATGTAACATCCCGGTGAAATATTTTTAGCGGATAGTCGGATTGAGTCTGTATTGTAAAACTGCCATTTTGTGAAATGGCAACTCCTCACTCTCATGGCAAGGGAGAGTGCGAGAGGTTGCTTCGCGGTACTTATGGGACGTCCGAGCATTCAGCAGGTGAGGACGAAAAGTGCAACAATGACCTTGAGGAAGAATTTGAATGCTGTCATTTGCACGAACATGGTGGGGTAGTCTGCAGTCGCGAACAACGCGTTGGAGTTCGTCGTCCTGGTTCGTCTGAAAACCCAAGGAACCGCAGATCAATTGTTCTGGGAGGACGGCGGTCCACGCTAGTAATAGTACATAGACCAGCTGGTGGCAAGACAGGGATCTTGCATCTAAACATGCCCAGCTCGTTTTGACACCATCCTCCACATTTTTTGGTGTGATGTCCTGAATACGAAGCAGCCGTCAGGCATGAAAGAATTGTTCATGAAATTGCACTTGTTTACGCCGTACCACGAGATGCATCTGACCACTCCCCATCTACCAAACAAAAAACCTTGCGGTAAATGTCTGCATACGTGAGGGTAAATGAAGGGCCAAGTGTGTCATGAGCGATATGTCAAACCTCTGTGTGTGACATCTCTGGTGCAAATCTGCATTCTGTCAGAGTGAATGATTGTATATCTGTATGAGAAATACAATAAAAAACGAAGGAGACTACCTAGGGGACGGGTCAAGTAATCGTATGAGATGCATAATGAAGTTAGGGAACCTTACGTTTGCAGGTGTATCCGACTCACAGAGGACTCGCAGTGTGGGCGAACGAACTTGGAGAGACAAATTCTTCCATGCGGAATCAGCAAACATGCTTTCGATCATTTCTCGAGCTCCCCCATCGCTAGGATATACGGAAAACCATAGTATCGAGAGAGACGGGGATGCTTGCATGAAGAGGGTATGCACTCGCTCAAGGTACGAGTGCTGGCCCGGATACCTGGGCCACCGCAAGCAGTAGCGCTCTGAGACTAGAATATGGGGGAGCTAATCAACATCATTGAAGCTCAAGGAATCCAAGGCAAGTGTGCGAAGGTACTGGGAATGCATGTATGGCCGCGACGGGTGGGGGATTCGTGCAACAAATCACTCGAAGGCGAGATACCTTGACCTTGACCACCTCGGGTAATTTGGCATCGCCGAGATGGCATATCAATCATCAACTTTGTCTTCTTGTTTTCCACCACGTTTCACCCGCACTTAAATACTGCCCACTGCCTTGCGGGAATGATGGTTGTCAACAACAGCCCCACACGGACCGCTGGCATACTGCCGCAGCATCAGCAATTCCTTCCGGTGATCCAGGAAGGAGATAAAAGGTACATGAATCGAACGACTGAGATCAGATGAAAGGTACAAAAAGCTTCCGAAGTGGTGCTTAAGATAACGTACGGTGGAGCCTGATGCGGATGCTTCGTAATGATAAGACGGGGCGCTACAGGGTGCACCAGACTACTGTAGCAGGAGGGTGGCCCCCATAGCTACACACGCCAGTGCTACATACGGTGAGAGGCGTTCTCCTGTTTAAAATATTTGCGGTTGGTCCAGAAATTCATGGTCGTCGGAAACACGACCACGCACCTATACGAGCGGACATGAAGAATAAACCAAAGATTCTGCGCACGTGTCAACACGAGAGACGATAATACGCTGGGGAAGTGAATATACCCGTTTTTGTTCCTGTCAATTAGACGAGGCGCGACCGCGCGCACGTACGTGCACGTACAAATCATCAGCAGGATGACGAGGAGTAGAGATTGAAAATTGAAGAGTGCAGACTTGTGGTATACTGGTTAGTACAAACGGGACATCTAGCATTCATCAAATCTCACCATGACTGCCCTTGATTTGAAAGAAGAAGAAAAGGGTTTCGGACGATGACCTGTAATTGAACCAGCCGACCTTGAAGTTACACGCGTGCAACTGGTGTGGACCTTCTTGCCACGTGGACCTTGTTTCCTCTTTCGGCATATTGCATGAACTCATCGCCCACGCCAAGCACCACACCACGATATTTGATTTCGGTTTGTTGGACGTGAATGATACTTATTTTAAGTTCATGCTCAGTTAGAAGAAATCGAGTGCTGAGTATTCTTGTCTAGGTTTATCGACATCCGTGTCAGGGTTTCCAGACGGACGACTGTTTTCACAGCGTAAGCGAAGAGTCTTCCAGTGATATGATAGCAATGCTCGGAGCTCCTTACCTGAAGCCGACCCATATCAAGCCAATCCAGTGCAACTCCTCACTGAAATACTGGCACTTCTTCCGTGGATTTGAGCTGACACCTCAGGTCTAACGTCACAGTGGTCCGTGTGGCGTTTGGGTTCCGTCTAATCCCGTTGAGCTTT
>JBBPLK010000066.1:81362-91873 GCA_038089735.1 Exsudoporus frostii
TTATACTCACAAATTGCCGCGAAGCAACCTCTCGCCCTCTCCCTTGCCAAGAAAGTGACAAGTTGCCGGTTCGTGGACTGGCGGCTCAACGACAAAGACTTCCGACGATTCGCTAAGCAGTACCTCGCGGGGATGATACTGATGAAAAATATCCGCGAGCTGAACTTTTCAACAAACGGTGTCGTAAACGCAGAACTCTGGAGTGCGATCGCAACTCTAGAATCGCTCGAAAAACTATCTTTATTAATTGGTGCGAATTTCCGCAAGGCCCTGCGGATGTTGGACCCGAGGAGAGGGTCAAGGTCAAGGTGTCTCGCCTTGATGTGATGAGTTGCAACGGGCATCCCGTCGCGGCCATACATCCTCGGTACCTACGCGCTCTTGACGCGGATTCCTTGTTCTTCGATCAAGTTAATTGGCTCCCCCAAACTGGTCTCATAGAGCTCAACTTCTTCTTCGGGGGACCCTTTCATGTGAACCAACAGTCGTAAGTTGAGCAGGTGCATACCCTCCTCACGCAAACACCCCAGTCTCTCGGGATACTGGCTCTTTCCGCAGATGTTAGAACTCCAGTAGCTCGAGGCGCGGTCCGCAGCATGTTTGCTGATTCCGCGTGGAAGCATTTGTCTCTCCTTCGTTTGCTTACACTCGGAGTGGAAAAGCGAGACCGTAAGAAATCATATAGACTTGGAAAGGTAAGTCAATTGACTACCTTCAGTATGCGTCTCACACGGTTGTTTGATCCGTCTCCTAGGATATTCCCTTCGTCTTGGATTGTATTTCTCTCCTCACAGATCTACAATCAATCACACTGGATGAGTACGTGGATGCACCAGAGATGTCACCCAGAGGTTCGACGTAACCTTTATGACAAACTCGGCCCTTCATCTAGCCTCACGTATGTAGACATTTATGGGGAGCGTCTCCGTTTGGTGGATGGAGAGTGGGCACATACATCGTAACGAAGTGCAATTTCATGAACAAGCTTTTGTCCGTGTCCGAGGACTACTCCGTATTCAGGATACCACACCAAAAATATGGGGATGGTGTTAAAACGAACTGAGCCACTGTTTGCAGGGTTCCTGTTTTGTGATCAGCTGTTCTATGTACCATTACTAGCGTGGATCGCCGTATTTCCCAGAGAAAATCATCTGCGGATCCTTGGGTTTTCGGATGAACCAGCACGATGAACTTCAAGAACTCGTTGTTTGCGACTGCCACTGGCAACAACTAGTACACAGATACTTAACCCACCAGTTATGTAAGGGGCCATATGTCTCAAGTTCTCACGTCCTCCTTGGTTTGTAGTACTTGCAGACATGTCGCTCTTCAAATGGTCCAGTGAGTGCATGTCACGCTTTTATTTCCGCCTTCGACTCGAATTTTTTCCGTTTCTCCAGCTCCAGAATGACGCAAAGTGGCTCAAGTCTTGCCTGTCATACCCACGAGCGACGGCCTGAGCTCGTTTCTATGTGAATCCGGTGACTTCGTTCGCAATGGGCCTCACGAAACCAGTGTACGTCGTCATTGAGAACACTGTCGGCTCGATCTGGTGGTCCGCCAGATTACATCAACATCGTATCTGAACTTCATCGGCATTCCGAAAAATCCAAAAGGTGGTTTCTGTTCGTTCTTGTTTGGGAAGGACCTTTTAATTCCCTTTTCGACAACCCATCCTCCAATCACAGCTCTCGAATGACCTACGAAAGTGTTGTCGAGCGATAACGTCACACTGCGTCTTGGCAGATGTTGTGTTGTCCGGCATTGAACTCTTGCTCAATCTGGAATGTCGTGTCGTCAATGAGAACCTAGAGTATACATCCATGACGAGCCTGACCTCTGAATAGCGGTCCTCGCTGACCGGCATGAACGAAACATGTTTTGTCGATGGGGTCAGATAGAGGTTTTCAGTCGACCAAAGGGCCATACTTGATCGAACGGCCTAAGTAACCAAGGATGATCTGGGCTGAAATCAGCACCCTTTCCCAAAAAATTCCAGGCTGGCAGACTCCTCCTGGGAAGACGACAGGATATGTTGCTACCAGCCTGCGGCTGGCCCTGCAATTCCGACAACTCCTTGGGCCAACGTTTTAGCTCGAATGATACTCCGTTTTGTCCACTTGAGAACTGAACCTACCTATCCGAGTGCTCCCCAAGTCAAGTGAGTGTCGCTGACAGCACGGGACAGCGGCGCAGGAGAAACGCAAATGCGTCGCGTACAGACATCTTGCTCCGTTATACCCGAATTGCCTGCTCCAAGCACCGCGTTTAGTGGGTTATTGCCGTTCGCTGACACGATCACCCTGTATCGTCTGGACAATATACCCAGTACCCGGAACTACCGAGGACCGTCTCTCCAGTGACGCTCTGCGCGGGTGGTCGCTATTTTCTAACGCCGTGCACGTATATCATCCCTCGGGGCTAACAATTTCCTCAGCCTCCGTCGAGACCATTCGATTTACTCATCCATCGTTTGGGATCATGGAGTGATGGGATGACAGATCAATCCTATACTTGCCATGTTTGTCTATCCCATGATGAACCACCCCGCGGCCCAACACTATGTGTTCTGCCCGCAGCAGCGACTACCAGACTTTGAAGCCGAGTGTCATTGCGGTATGCACATGCGGTGTTACGAGGAACGATGGGGTGGTGTCCGGTGGTGCCGAGCTTGTTCCGTCTCGACGCTCAGTTTCTGGACCCGCTGGCATGTTCTAGTAGTCGTTCTTCATGCCACCATCGAAGAAGAAGCCTATCGAGGGAAGTGTTGGCGTCGGCAGTGGTTTCTGGCTGATGATCCTCGCTAATATTTGATAAGGGACATGAACTTACCGGTATGTACGTGCGATGACGACCTCCATGCCTTATTCCCATTTCATCATGCACACTCTGTGCACCAATCAAAATTCTTTGAACCACTTGGTCCGTGCAACAGGCGTGGACCATTGTTGATGGTACAGATTGACATCATCGAGGGTATGTTGACCAGGTGTTCATTTGCACCACCTTTAATTTGGTGAATGAAGCGGTAACGGAGTAGGGAAACAAGCATTCGGCATTTGCCAGACACTGGCGGAAGTTTGTAAAAGTACGCCACCGGTTGAGGAGCTCCATCATACTACACTACATATCTATTTCGCGCTGCGTTTGTTCGCAGTCGACATGTCACTCTTCGCATGGTCTAGTGAGTTCATGATATGTTTCTGTTTCCACCATCAAATTTTCGCCCTCTCTCCAGCTCCAGAACGACGAGGGTACCGAATCATACCGAATGAGATATACATCTACATATTCGAACTCATTGTCCCACCCACCTGGTGTCTGACGCCAGAAGAACTGATAATATTCGCCAATCTTTCCGGTGTTTGCAGATTCTTTGCCAATTACTGCCTTCCCCGCGTCTATGAACTCGTGCAGTTTGATGGCTCTATTCTCTGCGACGATACACCCACCGAGCTCTGTAATGACGGCATGTGCAAGGCGTCGCGCGAGGCCACGTTGTGCACACAAATCGCCGCGAAGCAACCTCTCGCCCTCTCCCTTGCCCAGAGAGTGAGAAGTTGCTACTTCGTGTTCCGGCGGCTCGAGGACTCGCGGGTAGTCCGACGATACCTCGCAGGGATGTTACACATGAAAAATATCCGCGAGCTCAAGTTCTCGAACAGCTTCGTGGACGCAGAACACTGGAGTGTGATCGCAACTCTAGAGTCGCTCGAGGAACTATCTTTCAATTGGTGCACATTTCTGCAGGGCCCTGCGGATGCTGAACGTTCGAAACCCGAGGAGAGGGTCAAGGTTAAGGTGCCTCACCTTCAAGTGACTAATTGCGATGAGGATCGCGAGCTCGTCGCGGCCATACATCCTCAGTATCTACGCACTTTTGTTGTGGATTCCTTGCTCTTCGATCAAGTTGATTGGCTCCCCCAGTCTGGTATCATAGAGCTTTGTTTCTGCTTCCGGCTGCTCTTTGAAGTGAGCCAAGAGTTGTACGTTGAGCAGGTGCATATCCTCCTCACGCAAGCACCCCCGTCTCTCGAGACACTTCGGCTCTACGCAGATCTTAGAACTGCGGTAGATCAAGACATGGTCCGAAACATGTTTACCGATCCCGTATGGCAGACTTTGTCTCTCCGTTCGCTTAAACTGTGTGTCCTCTATGATGATCCACTTCGTATTGGAAATGTAAGTTAACTATCTTCATTATGCGTATCATACGGTTGCTTGATCCGTCTCCTAGGCCGTTTCCTTCGTCTTGGATTGTATCTCTCTCCTCACAGATTTGGAATCGTTCACACTGCAGGAATACATGGGTCCACCAGATATCTTACCCACAGATTCAGAGGTTCGACGTATCCTTCATGACAAACTCGGCCCTTCGTCTAGCCTTACGTGTGTAGACATTTTTGGGGAGCTTTTCTGTTTGGTGGATGGGGAGTGGTCACATGCATCGTAACGAGGTGCAATTTCATGGACAAGCTTTTTCGTGCCTGAGGGCTACTTCGTATTCAGGAGACCCACACCAGCGGGTCACCTGCTTGCACACTCCCACCTTCCCGAATCCCCTTTCCCAATGCTTTGACCACCTTTCCGATGTTCTCCTCTCCCGCAGGAATGTTGATTTCCGTTTTCATAGCCTCGAGAATGATCATCACTTCATCTGCCGATTCGATTGTTTGTCCAACCTGGCATTTGATTTTCCACACAGAGGCAGACATGGACGAAGGGATACATGCACACTCCCAGGTCTCATCGGGTTCGCTCAACTCTACAGTTCCGATCAACATACGACATTTTTGTGACGCGATTTCGAACAACTCACCTGTATTGTTGCCTGATGCTTCGAGTTCCTTCTGGGCCAACCATTCGTGAAGGAGTATGTTTTCCCTGTGAAGAGATACTTGAATGATATGGTAGCTCGAATGGCGGTGATGTCTCACCTTGCTCCTTCACGAGCGACGGCCTGTGCTCGTTTCTCTGTGAACTCGGCGACTTCGTTTGTAATGGCCTTCACGAAAACCGTGTAGGTCGTCATTGAGAACACCGTCGGTTCGATCTGGGGGTCCGTCAGATCGAATCAAGGTCGTATGTCACTGTCAATTCGGTACCTCGAACTTGTATTGTCCAGCATTGAAGTCTTGCTCGATCTGGAATGTCGTATCGTTAACGAGAACTCAGAGTAGACATCCACGACGAGCCTGACCTCTAAATAGCGGTCCTCGCTGACGGGCATGAACGAAACCTGTTTCGTGGATGGGGTCAGATAGAGGTGCTTCAGCCGATCAAAGGGTCATACTTGATCGAACGGCCTAAGCAACCACGGACGATCTGGGCTGAAATCGGCACCCTTTCCCCAAGTTTGCCAGGCAGGGAGAGTCCTTCCGAACAGCTGATACCCTCCTGGGGAGACAACAGGATATATGGCTGCAACTGGCCCTGCAATTCCGACCGCTCCCTGGGCCAATGTGTTAGCCTGCATGACACTCCATTTTGCTGACCTGAGAACATACGCTAGGCGTGTAGGTCCGTGATGGATTCATCTTCTGTCCGACCAGACGACACCTGGGGTCGATCTGGAAAATTCTTCAGTCTTGCATATTGCAGAAGACGACCATGGTATTCACTGACCGGTACCAAGAAAGGGCAAGCCAAGTAGAATCCAACACCAAACACGAGCTACCAGGACTACTCATCAGCGGGGATAACATCATGAACTAACCGATTACCCAGCTGGATCCCATCAATTTCTCCAACGCTTCCGTGGCACCGCCTGGAAGCCCGTTATTCTTTGCAAGGTAGTCGATGTTGCTCGGTAGGTACACAGCCTTGCTTCGCGTGGTGCTCATGTACCTCTCCAGAGCCTCTCGGTTCCATCGATCGTCAAGCACGATGGGAAAGACGATCTTCCTTCCCGGGAATTCGATATCGGTCATCGTATCCGGCAGCGAGTACTCCACCTCCACCAAGAAGTTGAGAACGTCGTTTTGGGAGACGATCGCGGGATCGAAACGACACTAGCAAGCCAGTGTTTGATACTGCCGTGGGACGAAGGGTGAAGTTATGAAAGTCTCTCACCATGGTTGATCTGATACACGGCGCAAAGGACCATATTCCGTCTACCTTGCGCGCTTGAGCTTCTGTCTCGAGCGCATGGACGCGTGCTCGCAAGTGGAAATCAAGCTTCATCTGACCATACTCGACGAGAATGGCGGAATCCCCTGCCTTGGAAAAAAATTGGCGTCAGAGCGCGACATCTATCCACGAACACAAAGAGAACTTACTTGGCGGAAGGTCACCGGGGGCCTCGGACTCGTGGATGGAGGCACAATCCTCCGAAGTACTGGGTTGAAGTGACAGCTCTCAAGACTAGGCGAAACTCGCGTCGGGACAGCACTGCCTGAAACTGTGGACAGAACATCCTCAGTCCACAGCCTCGCTGCTTGTGCGCTTATCTGGGCCTCCGCCCAGGAGATACGCTTGAACGTCACGGTGCTTCCAGGGCTCAGTTGGCCCAACTTCCACCTACGTTCCTGGATCAGCACGGCGATTGACTCTGAGTGGACTAGGCACCCACAAGTCACCGGACGTAATTGTGCAGGCACAGACGTATCCTCCCATGTCGGGTCCTTCCTGGGTAAGAATTACAGGCGTATCCCCGTTTAAATTGACAGTCCCTAATGCATAACCGTTATCAAGGATGTTGCTAGGGTGTGACCCTCCTTCACCGCCGTCGGCCCTGGCCCACTGTATCCTGTTGTTACTTTGCAGCCGGATACCCATGCGATTACTAGATGAACTGATCGTCCATTGTGTTGAATAGAAAGAGGTATTTCCCTCCGGTGTCAGGAATTCGTCGTCATCGTGCGGACCAGGGAGGACATTCACAACCCATTCCTTGGGATATACAGGAATAAGGGTTGTCGGTAACACAAATGGAATAGGGTTCTGTATTTCGTAAGAATTTAGCGAACAGTCGCCGAGCGCGATCTGATCCCCAGGTTTCAGCGCTCTTCCCTACGGCAGAGTGGGTACCGGCTTCGGAATGAATGGAAACGACGACCTACCTGGTAACCACCCAAGCCCATCGATGTAGACTTGGAACCGAGGTACTTGGGGACTTCCGGGAACCCACCACGAATGGCGAGATACACCCTGAAGCCGTTGCTTGCTTCCCCTCCGATTTCCAACGTTCCTTTGGCGGGGATAACGAGACGAGCCCACATCGGTACTCTTTCCCGGTTAATCTTGACAGTAATGGCCTTTCCAGTCACGGCCACTACGCACGGAACGTGGAACATAAACTTGCACCCCACTCCGGGGAGCGTGACGATCTCAAGGCTCTCAGTTTCTGGGTGGTTCCCGGCAAGAATATTGGCGGCTTTGAATGCTTGGATATCCATAGGCCCACTTTGGGGCATGCCGAGTCCCATACACCGTCCAGGAAGATCCTGGACTGTAGCTTCTATGCCACCCGAGATGACCGTCAGAGCCCTGTTCAGTTCGTCAGGACGGGGACCATGCGAGTGATGGACAAGACAATCCTTGGCATATATTCAAATGTATCAAGAAAGGCAGTCGTCGCCCCTCCATTCCTGAAAGTCCTGTCCTCGCAAATTGCCCTTAAATATGATACATTATTGGGGGGACCATAGATCTTGCAAGTCGACAGAGCTTGTTGAAGACGAAGCACCGCTTGTTCTCTGGTGTCGCCTTTCACAACAAGCTTGCACAGGAGTGGGTCAAAGAAAGTGGTGACATTTGTTCCTCCTGCAATCTTATCAGAATATCAGAGACCAACGGAACGACACGATCGATGAAGAAAGCCGGACCCAATGATCAACTCGCAGCCAACCTTGTTCTGGAATGTCAACTTGTTGGAGCACGCCAGAACACGGCCTGAACCCGTTGGCAGGGTTCTCACTGTAGATACGAACCTCAATGGCATGCGTGGCTCCTTTGTCCAAGTTTGCATCAAACACACTTTGAGAAAGCGTGGTGCTATTCAAGTCGAGGCCGCGAGTTGCTGTGCGCTCTGCCACACCCTGCGCGATCATCAGTTCCACAAGGTCGAGACCAGGATGGATCGCCTCCGTTATCGGATGTTCGACCTGCAGAGGTAGCACCATAATTCATACATACTCTCAAGCACCATTCCTGAACTCACTTGAATTCGAGTATTCATTTCAAGGAAGAAGAAGTCGCCTGTTTCATCGTCTACGAGGAACTCGACGGTGCCTGTAGGTTGAAGTGTCGGTATTTGTGCAGTCATGGAGAACTAATGTTGCACGATTACCTGCAGAAGAATACTTGATGGAACGACACAAGCGGACCGCAGCATCACACATTTCCTTACGAAGCATCGGATAGCGAGAGAAAAATGGGCTTGGTGTTTCCTCGATCACCTTCTGATGCCTGCGTTGAACACTACACTCGCGCTCGCCCATGTGAACCACGTCGCCAATTCCATTTCCAAAGACCTTGTAAGAGCATCAATGGATGTGACCCTGTTTTCGAAGGTCGTGGGCTGTACCTGAACTTCGATGTGTCGCGCAGACGGATAGTATCGTTCGATAAAAACTCCTTCGTGGCGAAAAAGTGTCTGGTAGTATAGTTACATAAAAGTATCCATAAGCGAGGAACTTATCGGACGACTAACCTCGGCACGTTCTCTCGTGTTTTTGAACTGAACCGAGAGCTCCGCGTCATCCTTGCAGATGACGAGGCCCATTCCACCACCTCCGGCAGTCGCCTTGAGCATTACCGGGAATCCAACCTCTCTTGCGATACTTAGGGCGTCCTCCAGCGTACTAATGAGTCCTTGCGAGCCAGGGACCAGAGGTAGGCCAGCTTTCGCCGCCAAACCTCTCGCTTCGTGCTTTAAACCCATGGCACGAATGATGTCGGGCTGAGGGCCCAGCCAAATCATTCCAGCATCCACGACCGCCCGAGCAAAGTCCGCATTCTCGGACAGGAAGCCGTATCCGGGGTGGACCATTGTTACATGTCTGTCCTTGCACACGGCAATGATCGTGGAGAGCGACAAGTATAACCTGGACTCTGGCTCCCCATCGAAGAGTCGGGACGTGTCCTTCAACAGAGCAGCTTCGTCGGCCAGCGATACGTGCGGCGACAGGGCATCTGAGGCGCTGTAGACAGCGATGGTCGGTATTCCGCGCTGCTTCGCCGTGCGTATGACCCGCACTGCTATCTCGCCGCGATTAGCCACCAGCAACTTGTGTCCGCCATAGTATTCGCGACACTCCATTTCTGAGCGTCGTCCTGCGAGGCAGTGTATTGGGAACGAAGATAGGGAGGGCACACGATAATGGAGTGGCAATGCGCAATCTCGCTCAGCTGGGCGATTCGTGCCGAGGTACTATATGAACCACCAGCCTGGGTCATGTGTTCCATTATGAACGACGCTTTGAGAAAAAAATATGCGGAGATGGGCGAATGTTTGTGGGATTCTTGTTTCATGATCAGCTATTCTTTACTAGGTGGTGCCACATGACCAGATCACGGATGTATTTGGCGGAAGGAGACTCGGATTTCCACGGAGTGTAGCTTGAGCATTGAGCAAGTTCTTGAGTAAGTTGATTATTTATATATACGATACTACACAGTGGGCGACCAAGCCCAAGATGATCGAGGGATTCCCTAGCACTGGCTGAGTGGTCGTATTCATTATCTCCATACGTGCCGGTCCGGTCCCCCTCAGTGTCATGATCATTGTAGCAACATGGCGTCGTCTATATTTGTTGACCTTTCTCCATTGTTATGCACCGGCAGGCATCAGAGCTGTCAAGGAGTGTGTTATTTGCTGTTTAAAAAATACATACACATTGCGACTATGCATGTACACTATCGGTAAAGACAGAACAATCTTGTATGGAGATGTGGGTGGTATACTGCTGCGTCGTTAATATCGACGAGTCAATCTCGACCGTGGTTAGCATCAGCGATGGTCGCGCAGGCTGTCCAACGGGCTGCGTAAAATCATCAGAGTCCGTCTTCGACGTAGTCGTGGCATTCAAACTTCCTTCATCGGGCCACAAAAGACGATATGCGTACGTCACGACAACTAATAGATTGCACATGATGATCGACGCCGCAACCTGATAAATTCGAGGTGAGCGTAGAGTCGGCAAGGAAAAACACACAGAAGGTACCTCGGAATCGATACCGGCGACCATGATGATTGTGATGTTCAGGACATGGCCGACAATATGAAAGATGGCTGCGAATGCGAGGACGACGCTGGAGGAAAAGATGCAAAGTATCATGCGCCGTTGACGCGGCGGTAATTTGACCCTCCAGAGCATGCGCAGGGGTAATGCAATCAGGATCCCCACCGTTACACACTCCGCTGTCAAGAATATTCATCAGATCGGCGTTCGTATCCGAGCCTCTCAAAGTTCGCTCACATGTAAACTCGAAAATCAAGATCTGGGGCTTCACTAAACAAGCTGGGGGGTTGTAATGGTGCCAGCTCGGATTCGAAGCACACTGCCAAA
>JBBPLK010000067.1:0-27825 GCA_038089735.1 Exsudoporus frostii
AAGGCAGGCATTCCTAGTTGATGCATGGCTAAGAAGAGATCTCCTTCCAACTCCTCGTGGATGGAATGGAGGACTTGCTTGCACAAAGCGTTGTGGGCATCGGTAGTAGCGGTGAGGGGAATGATGGTAGAGAGGCAGTGACATTGAAGGAATGCCTTGTATAATGCGTAGAGGGGAGATCCCATGTCCATGTGTGCATCTAAGGTAGTGGCCAACTGCGAATCAAGTAGTTGACTGGAGAGATATGCATTTGCCTGTTCGTTGGGGAAGTCGTTGAGGAGGCAATGGGCATAGAGAGGAACATCGACAGTGTGGATGCCAGTAGGAGAACGAGGGAGTTCTTCCGAGTGGATGGTGGCGAAAGATACGGGGGGAAGGTCTTCGGGTTCGTTGGTATAGTTGTCAGAGAATGTGGGAGACGGAGGTTGGGTGGAGTCTTCGATTATGGGGAGGGTTTCGATAATAGAGGAAGGGGAAGAAAGTGAAGTGGAAGATAAGGCTAAAGTAATGGAAGGAATATGGGAAGTAGGTACAAAATCCGGAGAATCGGAGCAAGGCATGATTGAGTGACGATGGTTGTTGGAGAAGAATGTTAAGGGGAAAAGACGGTGGGGTGTCACTTTTTATAATCTTCTAAAGCGGACTTTGCATTTTTGAGATTCCGTTCGGGGATCCAGGAATCTTCTTCGGTGGAATATCCTTTCCATCGGATCAAGAAGAAGCATCGATTTGGAGCTCCTCTGTAGCATAAGATTTGTTCAATTTCATATTCCTCTTCTCCAGCGATAAGGTCAGGTGGGGGAGTGGGAAAGTTTGGGCCATGTATGTCATTTTTGTGATAGGGCGATAAGAGAGAAGCGTGGAAGACCGGATGGATTTTCCAGGTTTTGGGGAGACAGAGTTGATAAGTGATAGGGGATAGGACTTTGGTAATGGTAAAGGGTCCTTCTCGTTTTGGGGCAAAATTTGGGTTGGCGATAGAGCATTTCAGATTTCAGGCTTCGAGCCAGACTTTGTTTCCTTTTTGGAAGGGGACAAAGGTTTGCTTGTTTCGGGCGGCCATGACTTGTCGGGCTAGTTCATGAGCTGCCAGGGCTTCGTCTCGGGCGGCAGTTAGGTTTTTGATTCTATCCTCTATGGCTGGGAGTGTCGAGTTATTGAGAATGGAGGGTAAGGCGCGAGGTTCATATCCCATCATCAAGAAGAACAGGGATTGGGAGGTGACGGAGTGAGGACAGTGGTTGTGGGCAAACTCTGCGTGAGAAATAGATTCAGTCCAGGAGGTGGGATTGCTTCCGCAGAAGATGCGGAGGTAGGTTTCAATTTCTTGGTTAACTCGTTCAGTTTTTCCATTGGATTGAGGATGGTAAGCAGTGGAGAGGGAGAGGTCATAGTTGAGGAGTTTTCCCAGTTCTCTGGCGAAGGCAGAGGCGAACTGTGGTCCTCGATCTGAGATGATTTTATCATATAGTCCAAACCGGAGGAATACTTTGTGAAAGAAGAGGGTGGCTATGCCTTCAGCGGTGATGGTCTTCTTAGTGGGGCAAAGAATCACCCCCTTAGTAAGCCCATGGTCGACCACGACCAAGAGGGAATCGAAGCCGTTGGAGGGGGGAAGATCAGTGATAAGATCACAAGACACCTGTTGGAAGGGATGGGTGGAGGAGGAGTGGATAGGGGTCAGGGGGGGAATGGTGGGGTGTGTGTTGGATTTGCTTTGCTGACAGGTTGTGCATCCTTCGACATATTTTTGGACGAAGGCAGCAAGACCAGGCCACCAGAATTCAGAGGCAACTAGTTGTCGGGTTTTTAAATAGCCGGGGTGACCAGCGGTTTCATGGTCGTGACAGCGGGCAAGAATGGCACAGCGGAGGGATGAGTTGGCAGGGACATACACTCGGCCTTTATAGGTAAGGATACCCTCGGAGTGTTGCCAATCGGAGAGATGAGAACGAAAGGCGGGGGGAATGGAGCCGTCCATTGATTGGAGGGCTTGCAGGACAAGGGGATCGTCGGCAGAGGAGGATTGAATTCGATGGGAGAGGGAGGTGTCGATGAGGTTAACGAATAGGGAGGAAGGAAGGAGAGTGACTCCATTATTGTCAGAGTCAGACGAGGGGAGGAGATCAGGTCGACGAGAGAGAGCGTCAGGACCAGCCAGTTGGGATCCAGGAACATGGATCATAGTGAGGTCGAAGTCGGCCAGGTCAAGAAGCCAACGGGCTTGGCGTCGGTTCAGGGTTTGGGGTTTTCGGAAGTAGGTGAGATTCTTATGGTTGGTAAAGACCTGGACAGGGAAAGAGGAACCATGGAGATAATGCCGCCAGGCTTTCAGGGCGTGGATGACAGCCAGGAGTTCTCTATCATAGATGTCGTAGTTCCACTCGGTGGGGGAGAATGATTGGGAGAGGTAGGAGCAGGGGTGCCATTCACCATTGGAATCAGTTTGGAGGAGTATGGCACCTGAGGCGTATTTTGAAGCATCTGTGGCAATGGCGAAGGGGAAGGTAACGGCAGGGATGTGTAGGACTGGTTGAGAGAGAAAGAGTTGTTTGAGGTGGTCGAAGGCATGTTGTTGTTGTGAGTTCCATGTCCATGGTAGGTTCTTCTTTGTCAAGTCGATGAGAGGGCGGGCAATGTTCGAGTAGTTAGGGATAAATCGGCGGTAGAAATTTGCGAATCCCAAGAAAGAGCGTACGTCTTTCATTTTCTGGGGAGTGGGCCATTGTGCTATGCCGTTTAGCTTGACAGGATCCATGGCGAGTTGACCAGGTTTTACAATCATCCCGAGATATTCTACTTCAGATGCGGCGAAGGTGCATTTCTTGAGTTTGAGATGGAGGTCGAGTTCGACCATTTGTTGAAGAACTCTTTTAGTTCGTTCGGTATGAGTATCGTGGTCGGGGGAATAAATGAGGAGGTCATCCATATAGATGACAAGCCATCCTTCTGCAATCATATCTCTAAATGAGTCATTCATGAAGCATTGGAAGGTGGCAGGAGAGTTAGTTAGTCCAAAGAACATGATGGTTGGTTCGAAGAGTCCTTTGTGAGTGACGAAGGCGGCTTTCCATTGGTGTCCGTCTTTGATGCGGATGTTGTTATATCCCCATCGGACGTCAAACTTGGTGAAAATTTTTGCTCCTTGGAGTTTGTCGACAAGGTCGGAAATAAGAGGGAGGGGGTAAGTGTCACGAACAGTATGTTCGTTGACATAGCGGTAGTCTTGGCAAGGTCAGAGGCCTCCATCCTTCTTTTTGACAAAGAAGAATGGGGATGCTTGAGGGGAATTTGAGGGGCGAATCTTTCCAGTTTTGAGGTGTTCTTCAAGGAAGTCTTTGGTAGCTTTTTGTTCATCCGGTGAGAGGGAATATACTTTGCCAATTTGCGGTTTGAAAGATTCGTCAAGGTTTATCTCATGGTCATAGGGATGGGAAGGAGGGACATGATCGGTTGCTTCTTTTAGAAATACAGAGGAGTATGGGGAATATTCAGGGGGAAGAACTGGTTTTGGTTTTGCCTTTTCAGCGGCAGCGGCCAATTCCGTGGCAGTGGTGAGTCGGGCTATGACAGGGGAATTCTTTGGAAGGAAACGGGAACCACATCTAATGAGTCGATAGATGGCTTGATTGTCGAGAGCACGGCGAATGAACTGGGACTCAGTTTCTTGATTCAAGTAAGACCCAAGGTGGTCTTCTTTGACCATGTCAACGTGGATATGTTTGGGTAACTGCAGGAGGGGGCGATAGTAAGAAGAATGTCGGGCAGTATCAGCAGTATGTTGTTGGTATAATATCTGGGATTCATCGATATTTTCATCTAGGATAAGGGTTTGCGTGGTCCAGTCGATGGCAGGATTGGTTTTCTTTAGCCATGGTAATCCTAGGATGACGTTTTCTTTTCTGCAGGTCATCACATATAGAGTGACTTTTTGAATGAGTCCTTGGATGTCGAGGTATAGTTCACAGGTGTGTCGCACTTCGCTGTTCTTGTTATGGGAGAGATCGGCATTCCTGACTCGTATGGGTACAGCGAGCTTGGTGACGGGGAGATGGTTTTTCTTTATGAAGTCATAGTCGATGCAGGAGATGTCCGCACCGCTATCAATGAGGGCTCGAGTATCGATGGCTTTCATCGTGTGAGTGGGAACTACAAGCTGAATGGGGATTTGCATAGCTTTCGTTTCAGATTGTACAATTACACTGGCACAGACAAGGGAAGGAGAACATTGCATCGGGGATGTTCTCCTTTTTAAAAATCCACGGGAGTAAAAGAAATTCTTCGGACAGTTTCCTCGTCATCATCATCTGCTTCCCTTAAGTTTGGGAGTTCTTCTTCTTTCCTTACCCGTTTGACCTGTCGGTTGGATTTCTTGGTAGGAAAAGAAGGGCATTCTCCGCTGAGATGACCAGGTTTTCTGCATCGGAAACAAAGTCCTTTCTCGATGCAATGCTTTCTCTCTTCGGGGGTGAGCTTTCCTACACAGATGATGTCGACATCCATGGCGTTGGGGTCTTTGGGTTTAGAGGAGGAGGGGGTAAACGATTGGTATGATTGATGCGAGGGTCGTTGGTTTCGTTTAGAAATTTCTTCAGCTCGTTCCCATTGAGTTTGGAAGTGGATGGCCTTAGAATACCATTCTTGGATGGTGGTCAGGATGGTGTCCATGGACATGATGCGTCGCATGAGGGCAGGGGGAATTCCAGCTGAGAAGTAGCCGATGAGAACATTGGAATCCTTGATATCAGCGCAGGCTACGTGGTTCTGGAATTCGGAGATGTATTGGTTCAAAGGGGGGGAATAAGTGCGATCCTTCTTTAACATCATTCGTTTGGTGGTAAGCCAAGCGATGGCAGTACCGGTGACGTCTCTTTGTTTGAAGGATTCGTTGAACTTGGTGATAAAGTCTGAGTAAGTTCCTAAGGTGACGACTCCGGAAGCATCTACAGCATTTTCGCAGAAGGTTGCAGCCCAGGTGAGGGCAGGGCCTTTGGTCATGTACGAAAGGATAAAAGCAATTTTCTTTTCGTCGGAGTTGTATACGTCGGCGTTCACCAACAGATAGAGTTGGGTGGCGTTAAGCCATTGTTTCAATGTTTCGAAGGAGCCATCATAGGCTTCGGGGGTGCCAATGCGAAGTTCAATGGGTTTGGTGGTGGTGGTCATAGTGGGTAGATTCGGTGGTTGGGGAAGAGGAGGTATTGGTGGTGGTGGCAAAGGGAAGATTGGTTGAGTGGGGACAGTAACCGGTGACGGAGGGGTAGGTACTCTGGGGATTGTAAGGCTTGCTGAGAGTTGGTGCGAGAGGTCAAGGGTGGAGTCGAGTTCTGCTTGGGTCTGGACGTCAACGTCTAGGTCAAGGAATGGGGGTTCTTCCTCGGAGGGTGATGACTCAGAGGTGGAATCGATGGGTTCAGTGGTTCCTTGTAGTCCCCAACGGGGGTTTACAGGTGGGGGTCGGTGGGGAATGGTGAGGCTTACTCGATGGTAGCCGTTGGTGGGTACACGCTAGTCTTTTGTTATGCTTGGCCTGGGTAGGGACGAGCGTAGACCTTGTGAGAGCAAAGGGTTCAAGGATTCGACCTAGTTGTATAGGCGGAGGATGTTGGAGGCGTTCCAACAAGGTAACCTTACAAGGTTACATTCAAGGGGTTCGAGGGTTCAAAGACAGAAGCGCCTACTCAGAAGTAAGGCGAAGACTTAAAGAAGTCCTAGAGGTTTCGAGAGGAAAATGGATTGGTGCTAGAAGTACAAGGTAGACTAGCGTGGGGAAAGTGAGGAGAGGATGATGGGTTTATATAGTACTTCGAGAAGAAGAGTGACTAAGCAAAAGGAAAGTAAGAGAACATGAAAGAACAATTAGGTAAGGTGAGAGAACATTCTAGAAGAATGTTCCGGAAGAACATGGAAGAACTCAGAGAATAACGGATGAAAAAGTAAAATGGGCATAAGTGGACTCAAACGTACGACCTGCGTAGTTACCGTGACTGACCGGTGTGACTGACCGGTGTGACTGACAGAAAGGAACGAATCGTAACATCGAGTATGAAGTCGAGTACATCGTTGATTCCCGACTCAAGGGAAAACGACTCGAATATCTAGTCCACTGGTCTGGATTTGAAGACGTTGATCGTACATGGGAACCGGAGGGTCAACTTGACAACGCTAAAGACGTAATCATTGATTTCCACTGCGCAAACCCACAAGCACTCCGGAAACTACGCATGTCATATATAGATTTCCTCGGGTTATTTAAACCTTTCGAGAACGATACCATCACACGTGACAAAGATGCACCCTTTGATCGCCTGGAAGTCGATCCCTAAGGAGGGGGTAGTGTTACGAACGGTACATTTTACTCAACAGACTTAAACACTTTTTCTTTTTACATCTTATCTTATCTTATCGCGCCACGTGATTATCTTATCACAAAGGACGCTTATCTCTTAATCTATCTTCTCATGAGATCCACGATCTCCCCTATGCGTTCACAGCCTTCTCTTAATTTCTGTGCTGTGCATGGCTATGCTTTCTTCTCTTCTCTTCCATTTGATGTGCCTCACGCATCACGCATGGCTATGCTTCCATTCTGCCTCACATATTTAATCTCTGTTACCCACAGCCCAGGGCTTAGGGTTATTCCTTATGCACTAGTAATCGGTAGATCCAATACAAACATGTACACACATTCTGAGTAGTATATAAAGGCCAAAGTCGCTGCCAGAGAACTTCAGTCAAGTTCTCTTGGAGTTTCTCCAATAGCTTCATTGAATAAGACTCTTGAGCTCGACGCTCTCATATCCCCTCTTCTCCTTATAAGTAGATGATCACTGCTAGACCTTTAAGTGGGTCGAAGTCTTTTGGTTGTTTCACTATCCCGACTCAGAACAGACTTGGGAATTGGAGTCAAATCTGGGCAATGCCAAAGCAATGCTCAAGGAGTATAAAACTCATCAAAAGTTATAAACTCCCCATGTCTCCCTCCCTCCAATCACTCCTCATCACCCTATCCCACATCTCCCAAGCCCTCACCCAAGCTCGCCCTCACTTCCAAAAACAATACCCAGAACTTGATGTTCCTCACCACACCACAGAACACTCCTGCTTCTGCTGGATAATCTTGTGCCCCTACCACTGGGACTATTAAACCTAAATGACCTTACCCTTCTCATCATGGCTGGACCGTCTATTCCCATTTGCCCATCGACTCCTATATGCCACTATCCTCGAAGAGAGCACAGCCTACCAGGCATTGCGCACCCTACCCTACTTCTATGCCAATGACACCCTCACCCAGCTCTCAGTTCTTTTCCGGGTCTACTCCACACTTCGAACCCTTTTCACCAGGACCACCTGGTGCCCAGCAAGTCCCCCTAACCCCTTCTGGACTGCCGCCGCCCGAGAATCCCCTTCTGTCCTTACTCTCGAACAGTGCCTCCTCGAGCCACGAGAACTTACCCTCGACCTCTTATATGTCGAGGGACTCAACTTCACCATCACACTCTCCCACTTCCCATCATCAATGTCACCATCACTCCTGTCCTTCTTTTACTCTCAGAAAGCGAATGAATGGCTTTCTACTCAGATCTGCCCCTACCCTCTGGACTACCCTGTAGTCAGCAAGCCATGACCACCTTCCCCTCAACTGGCCCCCTTGCCATCAATGTCAGTGGAAGTACACTCCCTGACAGAGACGATCCAAGCCCTAGAATCTCTCCTCAAGGAGAGGACTCCGACTCCACCCTTGTCCCCACCATCCCCTCAACCCCTACTGTCATACCACCAAGTAGAGCTTCCACCCCCATCTCCCCCTGTGTTCCCACAAGGACTCTACAAAGGAGAAATGCCATCATCTTCTCTGCCAGGCTTGTTACTTCCCCCGCCACCAGCAGCGTTTGTTCCACACTGGTGAAACAACCAAAGGCTTCGACCCACTTAAAGTCTAGCAAAGGCTGCTTACTTAAGATGAAGAAAGGGGGGAGAGACTGTGAGGTCAAGAGTCTTATTCAGAGATGAAGCTTTGGGGAAACTCCAAAAGAACTTGACTGAAGTTCTCTGGCAGCGACTTTGGCCTTTATATACTACTCTACTTGTTTGTACATGATTGTATCAGATCTACCGATTACTAGTGCATATGGACTAACCCTAAGCCCTGGACTGTGGGTAGTGGAGATTAATAAGGGGAGGCATAATGGAAGCATAACATGCGTGATGCATGAGGCACATCAAATGGAAGAGAAGAAAAGAAGAACATAGCCATGCACAGCACGGAGATTAAAAGAAGACTGTGCATGTGTAAAGAGAGATCGTAGATCTTGTGAGAAAATAGATCAGAAGATAAGCGTCCTTTGTGATAAGATAATCATGTGGCGTGATAAGATAAGATATAAAAAGAAAAATGTACTAAGTCCATTAAGTGAAAGTACTGTTCGTAACAACTGGGAGCAACTCCAGAATGGCACCCTGTCCCTTCCTCCCCTCCTGTGGAGCCTGTTTGTATCCCCCCTCCAGCCACACCAAGCACAAGCTTGGATGGTCATCCCCATTCCCCACAAAACATACCCCTTGCCACTACCATTCCCCCAGGACCCAGCGACTCGGGTCCAACTATTTCAAACTGCTGCTACACCTGTCAGTCTGTGGACCACCTCCGTCCCAACTGTCCCCATTACCATTGTCCCACCTGTGGACGAACTGCCCCCAGACATCCGAACTACAAATGTCCCAAACTTTATTGCTCCCACTGTAACATATAGGGCCACTCCCATGTCTTTTGCCCCCGAACAATCCCCTCCAACCCATTCAATGACGTCACATGGGACCTATCCAATTATGAGGTCAATGAGGGGGATAGAAGTTCTTGAGATGGAACTTCAAGACTACGAGGAGGGTAATGTTACGGATGAGTCGAACCCTCCTACTTTTTCCTCTCTTCCTCCTTCCCCACCATCCCAGGTGCTATGGGACATGATCACTAATGACGAAGGGATCTCCCCAGAGATCTGGGACCAGTTCATAGGCAGCAATGTTCTGAGCATCGCCTTCTAGAGGCCCTGTCCACCACCCCTTCATTTCTCCTATTCTGAGTTCACCCGAACTCATCCTGTCCCATTCCATTTCTCTCTGACTTATTTGATCTCTCAAGACACTGCCTCCTCAGCTGTGTTCTCATTATACACAGCTTCGTATTCCTACTATAGCCATTCTCCTATTACCAGCCCTAATGTTCTCATTACCTATTTATACTGGGGCTGCTCCCGCAATGTACCTTAACCTTGATCTACACAATCTACCATGCCGATCAATCTTTACTCGCTTCGAAGCCATCTCACTTGCACTAGACAGGACTGCACCACTGTCTCCTTCCCTAGACAAGACTCTGCCATTGTCTTCTAAGTCTCTACACTGAGACTTGCTTGCTTGCCGCTCGCACGACTCCACCAGTGCCTATGCGGTTGGTAGCTGGAGCCCAGTACCCTTGACCACAGCTAGGCTGTTAGGTTTCTGCACATCGCCTATATGTACTGAATCTCTGTCCTGGACCGGAAGAACCCCCGAGGATTGGTTAGCACGAAAGTGTTAGTTGTTGATGCCGTGGTCAGCATAACATTCACCAAGATGGACCTAAGGTGGGGGTACAATAACATTTGCATCAAAGAAGGTGATGAATGGAAGGCTGCTTTCATATGTCATCATGGCGCCTTCAAACCCTTGGTCATGTTCTTCAGATTATACAATTCCCCTTCCACTTTTCAGACAATGATGAACAAGATCTTCGCTGATATGGAAGACATAGTTGTTGTTTACATCGACGATATTATGATATTCACCAAGACAGACGATCCAAAGGAACACGACAAGATCATGCTAGAAGTCCTTCATCACTTGGAAGAAAATGACTTATTTGTCAAACCAGAAAAATGTATGTTCCATATCACAGAGGTTGATTTCCTTGGAATGATTGTGGGAAAGGATGGTATTAAAATGGATATGGAAAAAGTTAAAACCGTACTTGATTGGCCAGCGCCATCAAACATAAAAGAAGTAAGAAGCTTCCTTGGCTTAGCAAACTTCTACCAAAGGTTTGTTCAGGACTACACACAAGTTGCAAGACCCCTGAATAATTTATTAAAGAAAGATACATCCTTCAAATGGAAAGAAGTGCAGCAGAATGCATTTGATACACTCAAGGAAAAGTTTACAACAGCTCCTGTTTTAGCTTATCCAGACATTGATTGTCAATTCTGACTAGAAAGCAATGCTTCTAATTATGCAACAGGAGCAGTCTTATCTATTCTCAAAGATGACAAGTGGCATCCAGTTGCTTATCACTCTCACTCTATGACACCCGAAGAATGGAACTACCCGGTTGCTGACAAAGAAATGTTAAGTGTCATTATGTGATTAGAAGTGTGGAGACACTACCTAGAAGGAGCCAAACACGAATTCAAAGTATGGAACAGCCATCAGAATTTGCAATGGTTTATGACAAGACAAGATCTCAACTGACACCAAGTGCGTTGGGCACAATATTTATCTAGATTTAATCTCAAATGGCTACACAAAGCAGGTGTGACCATGGGAAAAGCCGATGCCTTATTGAGACGTGAAGATCACATGAAAGGTATTGAAGATGATAATAAAGGAGTGTTAGTCATTCCACCAGAACACATCAGACAAAACCAAGTTCTGATTTGCAATGAAGGCGATAAAATCCATAAAAAAAATCAAAGAAGTGACTTCAAAGTTACTGGAGTCAGAAGTATTCAGCCTAAGTGACTCATGGCACAAAGAAGAGAGCGTCATCATACCTGATGAGGAAGATCTACGATTACAAGTAGTAAAATTGCATCATGACATACTGGTTGCAGGTCATCCCAGTTATGAGAAAATGATCGAACTCCTCTAGAGAAGTTACTTCTGGCCAGGAATGGTTACGTTTGTAAAAGATGATATATCAAGATGTAACAGATGTGCAAGGTTCAAAGGAACTAACCAAGTGCCATCTGGAACCCTTAACCCACTCGAGGTACCACACATGCCTTGGGTTGACATAACAGCAGATTTCACCACGAATCTGCCCCTATCTAATGGATACAACTCTATTTTGGTCGTCATTGATCGATTTTCAAAAGAAGTAGAGTTTATTCCTATAACAAAGATGGTGACAGCAATGGACACCACAAGACTCTATCTATTCAATGTGTGGAAAAACCACAGACCCCCATGTTTTATTGTATCTGACCAAGGACTGCAGTTTTCATCACAGGTGATGAAAGATCTCTGCAAACGCCTCAGCATTACTCCTAAATTATCCACTGCACACCATCCACAAACAGATGAACAAACAGAAAGGATAAATAGAGATCTCCAGCAGTATCTCCGACTATTCACCACAGAAAACCAAGATAAATGGGTGGATTGGTTACCACTCACCCAGTTTTCATATAACTCAAAGAAGTCTCCATTCGAAATCACATGTTCATATCAATCAAGAATGGGAATTGAACAACGTGTTTCAAAGGCACCAGCTGCTGATGAATTGGCTAACAACATGGCCAAGATTCTTGATGATACAAGATGTAATATTATAGAAGCTCAGGGTCAAATGAAGACTCAAGCTGATAAACACCACATGGAAGCACCCAATTACAAAGTTGGTGACAAAGTGTGGTTATCCACTACAAATCTGCATTTAACATGTGCATCTAAAAAACTGAGTGAACATTGAGTTGGACCTTACATAATCACTAAACTCGTCAGTAACAATGCAGTTGAGCTGAAATTACCACAATCCATGAAGATACATCCAGTTGTTAACATCTCATGAGTCAAGCCATATAAAGACAGATTGCCAGGACAAACTCCCATAAAACTGGCACATGTAACTGTCACAGAAGATCATGATGTCGAATATGAAGTTGAGTATATGTATATCATTGATTCCCAATTAAAGGGGAAACGACTTGAATACTTAGTCCACTGGTCTGGATTTGAAGACATTGATCGTATATGGGAACCGGAGGGTCAACTTGACAACGCTAAAAACATAATCATTGATTTCCACTGAGCACACCCACAAGCACCCCAGAAGCTACGCATGGCATACATAGACTTCCTCGGGTTATTTAAACCATTCAAGAATGATATCATCACACATGACAATGATGCTCTTTTTGATCATCTGGAAGTCGATCCCTAAGGAGGGGGTAGTGTTATGAACAGTACTTTTCACCCTAACAGACTTAGCATATTTTTCGCCTTTCATCTTATCTTATCACACCATGTGATTATCTTATCACAAAGACGCTTATCTTATCACAAAAGATGCTTATCTCTTTATCTATTTTCTTACGAGATCTACGATCTCTCTTACACATGCACAGTCTTCTCTTTTAATCTCCATGCTATGCATGGCTATGTTCTTCTCTCCTTCTCTTCCATTTGATGCATCTCACACATCATGCATGTTATGCTTCCATTACGCCTCCCCTTTTTAATCTCTGCTACCCACAGCCCAGGGCTTAGGGTTAGTACTTATGTAGATAGTTATCGGTAGATCCATTACAAACATGTACATACTATTGAGTAGTATATAAAGGCCAAAGTTGCCACCAGAGAACTTCAGTCAAGTTCTCTTGGAGTTTCCCCAATCTTCATAGGATAAGACTCTTGAGCTATCGCTCTCATATCCCCTCTCTTCTCTCACAGTAAGCAGCCTTAGCCTAGACCTTTAAGTGGGTTGAAGTGATTGGTTGTTTCATCTATGTGAACAGCTACATACATACCTTGTCATCATCACCATCAGTTGTCTTATTGTCATCTTCTGCATTGCCACCCAACACAGGAAGTTTTTCAATGTCCTTCATGTCGACAAAAATCTTGGTGGTGGAGGGATTGCTCTGCTGAATCTTTTCACCATCTCTTTGTAGTTGGTTTCATTATTGACATCCATGGCTGAGCAGGTGACGAGTGTAGCTTACATAGTAGAAAAAATAGTAGTGGCTTACTGTTACAGATGTATGGAATCCTCCACCTTTTTCCACCATTCCTTCCTCCCTGCCATCCCAGGCCCTTTGGGATATGATCACAAATGATGAAGGGATCTCCTTGGGGATCTGGGACCAATTCGTAGGTGGTGATGTTCCAAGCATTGCCTTCCAAGGCTAAGTCCCACCGCCTCTTCTTTCTGTCCCCTTCCGACTTATTCCGATTCCTTCCAATTCATTCTGAGCTATTTAATATTCACAGACATTGCCCCCCCAGCTATGCTCTCTTATGCATAGCCCAATATTCCATATAAGCTCATTTTCCTTTTATATACTTTACCAACCCTAAAGTCTCCCTTACCTATTTATACCAGGACTTCTTCCACAATGTAAACTCTAACCTTGATCTACACTAATATACGTGTTCATCAATCTTCATCTTGCTTCAAAGCTGGTTGCTTCTGGAAGCCTTTCTCTCACACTAGACCGGACTCTGCCACCATCTTTTAAATCTCTATACAGAGATCTGCTTGCTCGCCACTCACATGACTCCACTAGTGCACAAGCGGTTGGTAGTTGGAGCTTAGAGCCCTTGACCACGCATAGCTCAAGCTACTCGGTTTCTGCACACTGTCTGTGCCGAGTCTCCATCCCGGATTGGAAGAACCCCCAAGGATTGGTTAATACTAATGTGTTAATTGTTGATGTCACAGTTGACGTAACACTTATCCCTTTGCCTTTGGTGGTATATACCTGAATGGGAACTGCTTCTTTGCCAAGAGCATGTATTAATCTTGTCCATGCTTGTCAAGAATGCTTTGCAGAAAGTCCTGATAGTTCATGTCGTCAATTGAAAATTGTAGCTCCTTGACTTTAACAGACTTTTCTTCCTTCAGAACAGCTGCTTTGCCCTTAGCTGACTTTTTCTTGATGAAAGAGTAGACAGCAAGAGAAATAGCGAAAGTATATGCCATATCTGAGTCACTGGGGGTGGGCAACGCTGGCATGGTTGATAGCAGCTGACACACCGACAGGTCACAGGTTACAAAGTGAACCGTTGAGTTCAGGGTCCTATCTTGGCAGTGCCTGAGGCACAACTTTCACAACATTGGATTCCACATCAAAATGAAAACAGCTGTAATATCATTCAGATACAAAGAACTGAAAAAACAATCAACAAAAATTTCATTGTAATATCAAATTCAATCATTTCACAATTATCACAACTATAATAAATGTCATGAATATCATAATTATTATTGTATGGTTCTATTTACAACATGAACTATGTTACTAAATGTACTATGCATTATTATAAACTACCTTTTGACTACCAAAAATCACAAAAAATGCAGAAAAAATGTAAACAAACACTTAAAATGAATATTTAATCAAACTCATAAAAAAGCGGAAATTAAAGCCAAAAAAAAACACTTACAAAGGTTCATACAAGTATGAACTTACCTGGTTATAAACTCTAGAGTGGCTCTTTCTCTGAGATAGAACTCAGAGTAAAGAGTAAAGGAAAGAAAGAAGAGAAAGAGAGCATTTATATATCATATGCTATATAGTTCTTACAAAATTTTTCCCACATCTTCACCCAGTGGCAAAATATTTGAAAAAGTACAAGTCTGTATCACATGTTGTTTAGGACTTACTAATCAAAAATTTCCCACACCTTCGCCCAGTGGCAAGATGTTTGAAAAATTTACAAGTCCACACCACATGCTATTTAGGACTTATAAATTTTTTCCCACATCTTCGGCCTGTTGAAATTTTTTGAAAGCAGAAGTCTATAGCATACATTGTTTATGGTTGACCAATTTTTTCCCACACCTTCGGCCTGTGCTTACAATTTTTTTTTGCATCTTTGGCCAATTCTAACAATACATGGCAATGCATAACAATCAATAGTAATCAATGATATATATGACAAGGAAACATTATTTCCTTACCATACTGTAATTGTATGAAATTGTCTAGCTAATATCTAATTGAAATTCAAATGACAAGGGAAGACCATGTTTTTATTACAATTATATGGAATTGTCCAGCTAATATCTAACTGAAAATTAAATGACAAGAAAAACTAATATCTAACTAAAATTCAAATGACCATATAAAATATCTGCCAAAGAATATATTCAATATTCTATTCAATGAAATTATGATCAAGAAATGATAAGTATTACAAATGTCTGGGACCTCCTGCCTTTTTCCTTGCTTCTACCCTCTCCACCATCCCAAGCCTTGTGAGACATGATTACAAACAATGAAGGGATCCCTTCAGGGATCTGGGATCAGTTTGTAGATGGTGATATTCTGAGCATCACCTTCTAAGGCTGAGTCTCACTACCTCCCCTTCTCTCCTATTTCATTTCATTTCAGACTCATTCCTATTTCTTGTCGGCATGATTATGAGCCATATCACCCTCATGTCATCATGCTTACACTATCACATTAGCATGGTTACACCCTCCCTTCTACTTGTAATCATGCTTACTGTATTTGTTATTTTTGCTTACACTCATGGACATTGCCTCCTTGGCTGCACTCTCTTTATGTGCAGCCTCATAGTTCCTTATATCATATTTTCCTTTTATATCTTTACTGGCCCTAAATGGGCTTCTATCTATTTATAGCAGGCTTCTCCCACTCTTGTAACTCTAACCTTAATCTACACCATATATTGTGTAATCAATCTTTCTCCTCACTTCAAAGCCACTTGCTTTTAGAAGCCATCCCCCTTGTGCCTAGATGGGACTCTCACTTCTTTATCAACAAGATTGTCAATACTTGCTTGCATGACTCCACTAGTGCCTTTGCAGTTGGTAGCTGAAGCCCAGGACCTTGGACTATAGCTAGCTTGGTGTAGCAAGACTACCAGATTTCCACATGTCACCTATATGTACTGAGTCTCTGTCCCAAACCAGAAGAACCCCCAAGGATTGGTTAACATGAAAGTGTTAGTTGTTGACATCACAGTAACCTGCATGAAAATGTTTTGAGCATGGATCATGGAGACTATAGCACTTCCCCACACTGACAACAACAACTATAAACAATCCTGTAGTGGAAGCAGTCCACCCTACCTAGTATTATTCCTAGATTTTTTTCATATTTTTCTCTATTTATCTGCCAGCCCTACAAGCAAATCTTTCCACTCACTCACTTATAATATTAGCCTAAGTGTAGACCCTCTTATCCTAATTGATCCACAGGTATGATTGTGGGAGAAAACCTCGACCACATTGTCACATGACTGAGCTAGCATGGACCACCTTGTTTAGTCAGCATGAACCAGCCTGAAACAAGTTAGAAGCAATTCAGTTCACCCCTATGGGTAAACCAACTCAAAACTAAGTTGAAACACAAGAAGCAAGTTGAAACATAATGTGTCAACCTGAAGCAGTCTGACTCAGCATGAAACACTTGGCTTAGCAACCAAATGACTCAGCCAGGCACAGCCATTAAAAACTATCCAATTACACTCAAGAAGCAGAAAAGACTCTGTTTCAGCCAAGAAAATCTTGGTAAATCTCAGTATTAGTAATACATTAGTAAGACCGGCACAGCCACATGTAAATGTCTATATTAGGGCAGCCAACTTGACTGGTCTGAAAAAGAGAACTTTTATAGGGAATTAGCCCTTAAGGATTCCTTCCTAGAAGGCAGCTTCTAGTATTTTGACTTGGATTATCTAAGTCTTAGTAAGCGAATTGTACCTTACATAAATCTAGTGTAAGAAGGCATATTAAGCACCGGACCCAAGCAACCACAGAGGCAAATACTGTCAAACAAGGAATTATTCCAATATTAAGAAATTTCCTCACTTTCTGCTCTAGTACTAGGATATTAGATTTATCTAGTCTATTGCTAAGCAAATTGTACCTTACATAAATCAAGTGTAAGAAGGCTTAGTAAGCTACAGATCCAGCCTATAAACAGAGCCAAATAGAGGAAGAAAAATACCCTCTAAGTTGGATACCACTCTTGAATACTGAGTTTATCCCTTGAAAAATCAGGGAAGACTTCTAGGAGTTCTACCATCAAAGGTATACTAGGCCCTCAGCATTCATATTAGCCCCTAAGCGACCACATTTGGCCTTAGCTAAGCTAATTATCACCTCCTCAAAGACTGCTCAAAACCTGTCTCAACTAAGTAACCCAATATACTGTAAGTGGTTTAATAAATAACTCCTTTGTGTGTGAAACCCTGAGAATATTAGGCTATCTAACAGCACTACCAACCATCCAAACAGTAAAGGTTTTCACTTGGAAACACCCCCAGACCATCTAGAAAAGGCTACCATCAGCAAGCTCTAGAACAGAATATTGTCAGTTAGGCTACTTCAAGGCCACCACACTCAAGACTTATCAAGAAACCTCATCCAGTAAGCACCCCTACACCCACCACTAACCATTCATTAGATTGCTAGACTCTACAAGCCAACCCAGATCTATTCAACAGTCAACTGACAATCAGGAAGAATGACCACATTACTGTTTGGCTAAATTTTTCACTAATCAGCTGGTTTACCCACTATTGGTTATCAAGAAGAAATATACACATACATGTAGACT
Source organism: Exsudoporus frostii (assembly GCA_038089735.1). NCBI lineage: Eukaryota > Fungi > Basidiomycota > Agaricomycetes > Boletales > Boletaceae > Exsudoporus > Exsudoporus frostii. The sequence continues at coordinate 17,574 of JBBPLK010000067.1, forward strand.
TGTTGTTGAGTCTCTTCTTGCTCATAGTCAGGTACAGCCATGGAGAGTCTTATCTGTATTAGATTCCACTAGCAAGTTTCCATAGAGTAAACTCTAAGAAGATGACAATAGTTGACATAACAATAAGAATATTATATAACTTTCTCAAGTTATACCATTTTGATACTACTTGATCATCTTTGTCTGGATATACCAGCACTTGAAAAATTTCCTGATGTTACATATTACACATTTGGGAGTGTATATAATCTGCTTCAGCACTAAAAAAATTCCCACACTCCATTCATCATCTATTTTGTTCAGATCTCAATGGTCCTGAGTCCATTAACTATGGGAATATAGGGCTAGGTAGGTGCACATATGGGAGCAGGCCTCCAGGTGTCTGATCTATATAATGTATAGACAGAATAATGTAGAGGCCTTATCAGTGAAGTGTGATGGTTTTTGACTGAAGGGTCTGAAACAATTGCATACCCTTCTGCAAAGACCATAAGCTGAGGCCAAATAGAAAGCCAATTGAATCAAAACAGAATTGAGCAAATGAGAAACAATCTGTGAAACAGTCTCAAGATTGAGTGTGACCTCTGCATAAGCAGAGTCTTCATACAGTCCTATACAAGGTATCAATGACTTACAGTAATGTACACACCCTCCTGTGAACAAATGTTGGACCAAAGAAATGAAACACTCAAGATCACCTTCAACATCTCGAGATTGAATCCCATGAGACATGCAGCATTCATGCACAACATGGACATCTTCAGAAAACACCAGAGTCTGTCTAAGATTAGAGATACAACAGAGATCATGCTATAGCTGATGATCAGCAACAGAGCCTGAGTGTAAAGTCTATGGAGCTTCAACCCCTGCAGAGAAAGGTGAAACTCACAGAATGGACCAGCTGATGTGTAAACACAAATTCTCCTGGAATCATGTCATCCAATGCCAACAATGATGGATGCACATTTACATACAAGATCAAGACTACATGATGTGTAGACCACAAGGAAACACCTGTTAACCCTTAGATATGCATGAACTGAACACATACTCACCACAAATGTAGACCGAGCAATAGAAAAAAAAAGGTTGGGAGGTGATGTGCAGAGGCAGTCACATGCCCAGGGCACTTATACTATAACACATAATCTTACAAATGTAACAGAGACAAAGGCTGGATGAAAAATAGAGTTACATCAAAACAATGACTAAGACTGCAGACAGGAACGAGCACGAGCCCGCAAAAAGGAAGGGGGGCCCAAGGTATGAAAAAACCCACTACTACCGTAGCGGGAATATTCCCCCGTTTATTTTTGTCGCGTTATTGTGGATGATGCTGAAAATACGTGGTCTGTCAGGGTTTGATGGCGATGCCTCGTACGCCGAATCAAAAAGAAAGATCCTAACAGGTCTGTAAGTTCTACACTACAGCACTAATCTTCTTCCGCATTTCTTCCGTCCGACCGCTACCACGTCCTTCTGCACGCCCGAACACGACGACCTTCCCCGATTCTCCGGCACGGCCCGCTCTCCCGGCGCGATGTAGGAAGTCAATCATGTTCCGCGGTTCGTCCACAATGAAAACGTGCTTAATCTCAGGGCTAAAGTCGAGGCCCCGCGAAAGGAGTGACGTCGTGACAAGAACATGAGGGGTGATTGCAGGATTCGAAAGGCCAACTTTCGAAACTGAAGGCTTCGATGGTCGAGAACCTGATGTCGCTTGGGAGGAGTCGAGCGATTTCAAGAACCCATCCAGGTGGTGGTTATTTCCCCTCCTGCGAGCATCCGCGTCTCCTGTTAGCGGGACACAGGCGACACCACGGGTACCGAGGAATGCCGTGAGCTGCTCCACTTTAGTTTTCTTGTTACAGAATACAATAATTTTGGAAAGCTTGACCGGACTGCCGGCTGGGAGAGCACTCTTGGCATGCGTAAGAGCATCCTCAGCCCATACGCGCCGAATGCGGTGTTCAATATCTGCATCCTTGTTCCCACCCGTCCATTTAGCATGCTCTGTTCGCAGGGCGCTAGGCAGGTGGTGTAGTTTTGGGGACGCGAGGCGAATTAGCGCGGGATGATGTGTAGACAAATAATTACTGAGTGAACTTGGAATGGTAGCGCTGGTGAGCAGGAGATGGAAGGGGTACGATATTGGTTGCGGGGAGTCGGGAGTCGGTCGTGTCTCCTTGAGTGAGACGGGGGAAACAGGAAGAACGGGAACAGGCCGTCCCTTTGCCGCAGCGATGTCAGCTAACAACTGGCGCGTTGACGCCTCGAAGTCGGAATCTAGGCATTCAAAAACTAAGTTGTGTGCGGAGTGAGGAATATTGAACATACCAAACAGAACGTCCGCTTCATCAACGATGACCCATTCGACGTTTTCCAAGCCCATTTCGGGCTCGTCTACCCAGAAGTTGCGTACTGAGGCGGCTAGCTTTTGTGCAGAAGCAGGGTCGTCGGTCTTCTTCGATCCAACTTTTAGTGCCTTTTCATGCGCTCTTTGTTCCCAATTCCAGCCTTTGCCTTTCTCAAGCTCCAAGAGCTTCATGGGGGTTCCGACAAGTACATCGACTGCGTGGGACGAGCGACCTCCGCTACCAACCGTCACGTCACCTGCATTGCTGTTATCGAACACAACATCCATAGTAAGCTTCATCTTGGAAGCAGTTCTATTGTTCTTGGTGGTACTTTGCGTATTCGCTCGAGAGGCACACAGTATACAAAGCTTGATAATGTGGGAGAGCTTCTTCGCAAACCCTGTCAGTTGTCGCGACAATTCGTGAGTCGGTGCCAGTATCAAAGCACGGGGGTTGAGCGGCCGCGATGATGATTCGCGCAGAGTGCCAGAACGTTCGAACTCGGTTCGTTTCAGATCCTGAAGGAGTGGCAAAAGGTACGCCATCGACTTGCCGGATCCCGTCTCACTTGCAAGGAGATACTCCTTCCAACTCGACCCTACATCCGGCTTTGTCATTAGGTGCTTCAAAGAAAGCGCCTGGATTGCAGTTGGTGTGGCATCATGTCCCAAGGTCTCCTTGACGCTCTGTAATAGACCGGGAAGTAACGGGGGCGAGGTGAAGCCACTGGGAAGAGCTGTTGAGAGGGGCGGCGTGGAAAGGTCGAACTGCTCCTCTAAAGGATTCGAGCGCTGCGAAGCCAATTGCTTCGGCCGTTTACCACTATGTGGAGCGATATCTCGCGCAAAGGACGGACGCGAAGGGGATGCGACATGCAGCGACCCGAGCTTCTTGGCTCTGCCTGTGGGTTGCAATGATTGTGCGAGACGGCTTTTCGAGGAAGGAGCTGTACCAATTCACATGAGTGTAAGAACACATAGTCGATTCAGAGTTAGTTCAAGATGCTCACCAGCCTTCACGCTGTGCTTCTTCTTCGTTATTCTCCGACCCCCCACCAGTAACACAGACGATGAATGAATACAGCGCGACAGACAACACGTTCTCGAAGGTAAAACCGCTGTCCTGAATAGGATGGAGGTCATCACGAAGTTGAGTTTTGTGTAGTCCGAGCTCAAAGTGATACACTTAGCTATACGTTTTCAAAGTCCGCGATGTTTTCTACCTTCCTAATGGAGATGAAAGGTCGGCTTAAACCGGACACGACAAACATATAATAATTAAAATTAATTCGTAAGAAGCTTCCCTCCCTACTGTTGAACACTTTTTTTTTGTTACGTCGCCTGTGCGGACTGTGCTTATGTTAAGTGGGTCCCAAACTCTAATAGGACCTAAGTAACTGACCTATGCCTTAGCAAGTCAACTGCCGAGATTAAGTTTCGTTCCGAACGAGATAATTAGGTCAGCACTCCCGGCACGCGCGGTCGGGCCATGACAACAAAACCTCTTGTCGCTCGTTCGCGAGTAAAATTGAAGAGCTAATAGCTTGAGGAATAACTTCTGGACATGATCAAGTCTCAAACATATTCTCTTAATAATTCCTGCCTTCTGACGAAGCTAACGGTCTGCACAGCCATACAGATATGCTAAAGTGATAGCAGGAAGAAAAATCGAAAGCATCACGAAGGTGTCGACCACTAGAGCTCGAGGATAGTAGGGGCTTTAGTCCTCATCTGTGTCAGCACCTCGGATTGGCTTAGTGGATAACAACTTCACCGCGATAGCATTTCCCTCTTATCGACGACACCGTATAACAACATTGAACGCGCAGTCGTTCTGTGTGACCGTGATACTTCCACAAGCCAGAAGGGAATGAAGCTGCAAACATTCAGCCTCTGGGTAAGTAATACAATGTCCCATGCAGTGCACACATGCTGTTCGATTCATGAGCAGAGCTTCAGGTTAGCCCTTGAACTTGGATCCTCGATCCTTTCCCCGCAACGTGACTCTGATGTGGAATGGTACACAGCCTGAAGAATGATGGAGAACACGTTTGCGCACAAAACCCGAATCCAGGGTGACCGTCGTCTATTGTCTTTGTGCAAACATTCGCGGGCTCTCCGTCCCCCCGTTTCTCGCCTGCTTACTCTTGAATCCTCCAAACCACTGGATATCGAACGATGTATACTGCCTCTCTCGCTTAGGTCTATCGCCTCACCTTCTCGGCGCCTTTGTCAGCGCGAACTACTCGACAAAACCCTCCGAGTCATAAATGTCCGACTGCTGATCGAAACTCTCATTGCCATAAGGACGCGATGGAATCCCTCATTGAAAAGGTGCGAGGGTGCAACGGCCAACAAATTGGAAGAACAATTCAGCGGGGGTGCTCGTAAACTTCATATCCTTCCGATCTCCAAGGTCATCGAAACCATCGGGCCGCACCTACTCCACATAAAATGGGACGATGTCAGCGGCGTAAACTCTATTTATTAATCGGAGGCATTGTTATATGTACAAGTTGACGTATAGAACCTAATGACTGTTTTTCTTCGACTCTTCTGTCTGTCCCGACTCAGGTAAACGCTAGAAAGGAGTAAAGAAGAATGTTATAGAAGTTGATGTCGTTATCGAAGACCTATCTTAACGCCGCCCATTATTAGCACATAAATCCTGATCAAGCGAGGTTGATCACAAGATAATCGGGAAGCGAAGGATGACTCAGAACATTACTGTGTAAGAGGTTGGGTCTTATGTTCCCTACATGGGACCATTTGCCCCATCCTTCTGTTGCGGTATTGAACGGGATATTCGACACGAACAAGCGCTCTAGGAGGGCCATCTCAGCTCCAGCCTGGAGCTAGGCCAGACGTTAGAATTGATTTGTTCACTGTTCAGGCTATCCCCACTCCACATCTCGCTGCTCAGAGTCGCGCTTACCATACTTCATCAGTACCTTGTCTCCCTGGCACGTTGGTAGGCAAAGAGGTGAGACGATCGAGGTGACATGATCACGTACTGCTGACTGACCCAGCTTCGTCCTAGAATTTCCCTTGGGGGTTACATGTTCCTCCGGGGATACTGACCTGCGTCGGAGGGAAAAGGCACGATCGAAGGCGCATCGAAGACTTGTCTCCAACCGCACCAAGACTCTCATTTTTCATGGACACTGTCAATAGGGGGTTCTGTCCGACCATTTTTCTGGTAATCAGCAAATACAGGCTCGATATCCTCCAACGCTGGTTTAACTTCAATGCAGACAGATCGACGGCTAACAAAGCGAACGAGAGCGGCGGGCGGGAGCAACGTTCTGCGCAGTCCACGACCTTCAGCATTCGAACAGACAAAGACGCATGGACTCCACGACTATCATGGAACCGCAGCACAAGGAGCCGTGCTAGTGCGTGTTATACACGCAAAAGGCAGATTCGCCCCTTTTTTTGTAAGGGCGAGATCCGACGAGCCGGGTCTCCGTTCCCGACTGGCCAGCAGCCTTCCGGTACGTGGCACGCTGCACCGCCCGCACGGAACCAAATCCGGCTGGATCTTTGTTGGGCGATATCGACCAATGGTGGAGCTCGTCGAGCGACACACGGAACTGAACGAGGATATATCGTGGCCCCTCCCAGGGGTGTTCTTGTCTGTCAAGGGGGATTTCCTCTTTGGCCCGATCGGTGGGTGGGCGCGTTCCCGAACGTTGCGTAGTCCTGGGTCGACAATGTAGGAAAAAATTTGTTTCTTTTTTTCATTTCCGTGAACCATCAACGTCCATAGTGAAATAAACACGTCTGACCTCTCCGCACCTCGACCTGAGTCCTGGGAACGCGCAATGTATGATGAATGAACGGCAGTGATCATCGTAACACAAACAATTTTTTCCCTCTGGTCGGTTGGAAATCCGAGCGGGAATGCGCCATTCAATTCAGGTCCAAGGGTGGCAGGTTCCATTAATTGAGGAAGCCACAGTACCCAACGCCAACGATAGTTGACCACAAGGAAGTCTCAAGGCAACCGCGCAAGAACCATATCCCAGTACTATGGATGACGAAATTACTGGAACCAGAGGTATTGACGCCTTGCCCCCTTACTTTCGGTTGCTTCCATACGTATCTGTCACCATAATGAAGCTGTTAGCCGCTTCTAGAGACAGATCGGTGGCGGCCTGCAAGACAGGAGACCACCCTAGCCTTGTCTCCCCTTGGAAATCTGTCCTCGCAGGACCGGAGATGAAAGGAATGGCCAGGCAATTCCCCTGGTCGAGAGGGTCGAGAAACGACGACAGGTAAGCCTGCAGCAGTGAGCCTGCCTCAGGGCATCAAGCTACGCGCCGTGGTCGAATTAGAAGGCATTCATAGATGGCACATTGTCAACAAACGTCCAGTCCCCATCAGATATGGAGGGAGGCGAGCCAGACAACTGCGGAAGGGACGAAAGCATACTAGGAAACTTCAGCACCGTGATGTTGGAGCGCAGTGTCCCTGGCATGTCGCAGGACATCCTACACGGTGCCCGTGAGATGAATAAAAGGCGCACTTCGGGGATCCGCGCCGAAGGACATCACTGTGACAAGTCTAGTGCCTCCGGCTGTAGTCAGTGGTCACACGTCAGCATAACCACCAATTCTGATTTCCTACACAGCCCATCGGGACATGTTTGCGACATGCTCTGTACCTCGCCTGGCCGACATTCGGTTCAACTGCCTGGCTGCCCAAATCCGGATACTACTTGATGGTGTGAAACCTTGTCCACCAGGACCCTGTCAAACCCAAAGTTCCTCACATGGCGCACGCCATGCAGCGCTATGCGACCTGCAAATAAATTACGTTTATTGGGGTGCGGCATTATCTATGTATGAGACGGTACGTCGCGAGGGGGTTCTTGCCACATCACTCAAACACATCCCACGGTAGAGGACCCTGGTACGTTCGTTTTGGATCGTCCGGACACCACTCTAGCAAACCACGCAATTCCGGCGCGGATGCATGGTATGAATGGAATCGTATGAATGGATTCCTGCCCCGCCGCTTGGAAAGGAGAAAGTCGTGACACCCGTATATGTCAAGGGTAAATGGCAAATAACCGTTGCTGAGCTATATTGGATCGCGGTATCGTCGGAATTAGTGTGGATCCTAGGATGACCGCGTTCAACCCTTACCTCCCCTTCACGAGCCGTGTTGGCTTCATCATCTGTAGCGGGAGGTTCCAGGCCAATATACTCAAATAGCGGGACAGGGAATCTGATTGCCGCTCGATGTAGTTCTTCGAACCGTCGCCGCTTCATCTCGTAGCCAACCACGGTAATTTGCGATGGGTATCTTCCAGTGACCTCATGAAAGCGTGCGATGGAAAACAATATGTTTTGATACGAATCGAGGGCATACGTTTCCGTCGTGGCCCGAGAAAATGGGGTATTGGCACCAGCAGTCGCAGTGGTGCGAAATAGATCCATGCTCAGTGCCAGTCGCATGTATGACTCTGCCTCAGTTGTCGTTGATTGAAGCCTAGTTTGACCACTGCGGAGTGAGATCATCAAATGGGTTAACGTTCGATCGAAGATAAACGTGTTAAACTAGCCCTTACCCACTGAACACCAGTAAAGAATTTTTGTCTTCCAACGCAAGGAGTACTCTGGTAACGTTTCAAACGTCAGCTCTGACCCCGAGCTCGAGCTCGAGGTTGTCATGCACACCTGGCCAAAGAATGCAGCTGGCTCACCCTTGCTTGATATGATCGACGAACGCAGATACCCTACCACCCCCTCGCTGGTAGTTTTCCAATGTCCACAAATTTTCGTCGAGAACCTCATCCTGTTTAGAACCCGACCAAATTGCGTGTCCAGGCACGACAATAAGGTGAGACAGACGCTCCAACGTCTCGTCGCGCCGTATCGTGGCAAGAATGCTGCCTGGTGGGGAATAGCCCACGAAACCCACAGCAGACGAATATGGATATGTCGACGAAGAAGAGAAGATGAAACCAAGGTTGTACAAGAAAGATGTGCAGCCAAATGCAGCCAAGAGCAACACGCTCAGGTTGGTCAGTCTCGAGCGCCCGCCGAGAGACCGCAGAGCGACACGATAGTCGAACGAACCTGAGCGACCGCTTGTAGCATTGTAGTGGAAAGCGCCACGTCGGGAAGATGGGCCAGAGCTCAGGGCTGGTGTCGGTAGCATCGTTCAGGACGAAGTGGTCATGTTCAAGTTCATCGTCTGGACACGAAAGCCACGTCGTGTCCGAAAGAGGAAGGGACCCGACTTGGAGGTGGCTCGCGGGAGAACTTGAAGTGTGCTCATTCCAACCCACCAGCTCTGGTACGATGTTTACGAGTAGACTCCATGAGCGCAAGTAATCCGAGTCCTCGCATGCGCAATGGAGTCATTGACCCACTCACAAAAGTCTAGTTCAATAAATTTACATAAATGTAACCACATCTCCGAGTCCGCCCAACCCCGCCCGGATCATACGAGCCAATCATCCACTTATGCCTCCGTATTCCACCGACGTATTGGCATATATAAGGACTTATGCCGTCTCGTTGTTTGGGAGTTGAGCGGTGCCCCTCTGGTATCATCCGTTTTCCCCCTAGGATACGCGGGTAAGTCCAACCTCTAACTCCGAAGATTCAGCGCGTGGGCCAACTCGTGTCGCGCTTGCAAGCCTGCCGTGGATAGCTTTGAATACACCAGTACAACGTTTCAGAAGCGTAGAATGTCGTAGGTAAGTGAATGACAGAGTCCATGTCGTGAGACGAAAACATGGCAATCCTATCGGTACGTCAACATACCCAAGGGTATTAAGTAGACTTTTCTTGTACTACAACAGTAGTCACTGAAAGAAAACAAGAGGAGCAAGGTAGATTAGGCATTCACGCAGGGTCTATCACCTGACGTCGCGAAATGTGCGCTCCATTCCATTGAAGGGCATCGACGGCACATTCTGTCAATGTCGCTCGGTATTTCTGGTCATCTGAGCCTGGTCATCATTCGATCAACTCAACTCATCAACACAAATGATTAAATCATTGCTTACTAAACCTCGGTAGCGCATCAAACATGTCGTTCTCCAGAGGCACCGCAGGCCAGTTGTGACTGGAGGGAGCGCTTCCGCTCATCCGCGGCTGGCTAGTGGACTTCTCGCCTAGGCAGAGGTGGGTCAAAGGAATATGAACTGGACGATAACCGAGTCTCACAGTTTCGTCCGTAATAATCGCCGTCGAGAGCGTCAACGAACGCGAGGTGAAGCTGACTTCCGAATTGGCCTTCCCGTAGTGCTCGTCTGGCACTTCCATATACTTGATATGGACCAGCGGTTCTGACGCGGCTTCGGCCGTGGGCAGGTGATGAATCGAAGACATCTGACAGCCAGAGCGAAGTGAATCAGGCACTAGTTTGAAAAAAAGACTGAGCGACGGCGGGGATAGACTTACAATGTTGTTGTTCCTCTGTCAAATTTTGTGGTTTGAAATTATGGATCGGTCCCGGAAACGAAGGCATAAAATGATCTTGTGCATATCTTTGACGTTGCAAATGGATATGTTCCTTGGAAATTACGTCTTGTACTTGTTGAGCAGAGGACGGCGTGTAATATAATGATCCTCCAGAAGCATGGAACGGATGTTGAGCTTCTACGTCTTGTGCAGCAAATGAACTTGGGTCATCTACGACGGAAATTGGAGAGGGAACGACAGGATCACTTGACGAGTGTGAGTGATTAGGGGAAACGGAAGTGTTATTGTAGCTTGAGTATACGAGAAATGGATCGAGGAGATCCCCTGAAAAGAGTGTCGAGTAGGAATTTTGGGATGGGACAGAGTCTGAAGAGCTCGTGTCGCTCGCTGCGCCAGAATTGAAACGCTCTGAGGGAGAAGGTGCCGATACCGCGTCCGAGCTGGCACCGGAGGG
>JBBPLK010000067.1:27921-38794 GCA_038089735.1 Exsudoporus frostii
CCTGAAAAGAGTGTCGAGTAGGAATTTTGGGATGGGACAGAGTCTGAAGAGCTCGTGTCGCTCGCTGCGCCAGAATTGAAACGCTCTGAGGGAGAAGGTGCCGATACCGCGTCCGAGCTGGCACCGGATGGTGCGGCTGCCCAGTGGCAGTCACCCTCGGTGTGTTGATCGATTGGCAGATGATCCGCGGGGATGTATGACTTCGGAGATGGGGAAGCAGCAGGGTGAGGAGTCGTAGGGATCAGCGCCGGCGCCCGATCTTCGGAATCAGAGCTTCGCTCGACCGTCGTGGTCGACAACGTCGGCACCATACCCATTCCGGACGACCTGGAACACCGTATGACAAACACGCACTCTTTCCCACGTGCCTGGCACTTGCTGCATGGCCGCTGTAAATCACACTTCACCTTTGAGTCGGCACAGGCCTGACAGGACCGTCGCCTCGTGCGGTTAGCATGGGACCTAGAATTACGGGTGAGATCGAGTACCGGGAACGGGGCACGCACAGGACAGAGGGGAGGAGATAACCGAGGAAAAGAAAAAGAAAAGACACCCACGAATCACCACATGTTTTCTTATGTCGCGTCAACAAATCGCTGCGGGTGAACTGCGCATCGCAAGTCTGTTAGGGTTCAGTCATAAACACGCAGGATCAAAGAAATATTTTTTGTAGACGCTCACATCACACCGATGGGACCTGTCTCCAGTGTCTGTATGGTTCGTGCGCTGAGCTTCGGTGTCTATACGCCCGAATTGGAAAAGTCAAGACTCACGGGTACGCAAGTGGCGATTGAGATGAGTGGTGCGGGTGAACTTCGCGGGACAGTGTGGGCAGAGCTTCGTTTGGGGAAGGACGGGTATATTGCCTTTGTGCGAGCGCATCCTGGATACCGCACCGTCCTTTCTGTACTCGACGACAGTCCGCACTTGCGGTACCGAAAGAGAGGAAGCGATGGGATCTGCGCGATGACGGGAAGAGGACGAGCCACAGGCCATGTTAGGAGGGAGGGGAGAGTCAAGCCGCAAAGGTCGAGCACTCGGAAGTCAATCGGAGGACATATCCTGGTTGGGAACGCTTTATACATGGGACTGACAACCTCTCTGAACCCTGCAACTCCGATAGTGAACAGCATCTCCAATGACCGAGGCAATACTAACCTAAATTTGATTTCAACACAATTTACTTGAAAAGGAAATGATAACCCGGCGAACAATAACCGATCTCATGATATCGACATTGAGATGAATTTAAAGTTGAGGTGAAATTCTTACCCGAGTCTCATTTCTACGCCGTTTCACCATCGAGCCCGCTGAACCTGCAAAGCGTGATCACTGCGTGGCCGCTCGCCGAAAACATGCCCTTGAGAGTTAATTCATGAGCTGACCAATCTGAGATCCTAGCTCTTCCACAACTTTAAAGACCGCGTGTGGAGGAGCAAAGGAAAACAAACAAAACCAACCTGGCCGCTCAGGTCGTGGAGCGTGCTGATCGACATGCCGGACAGCCCTAGATCAAATACCTGTCCGACGGCTCCTGAGAATCAAGCCCACCATATTTCTCTTAGGCATGCTGGCAGCCATGGCCACGGTTACGTCTATGTTAACCAGGTATTGCCGACGAGCAACATCCAGATCCATCCTGCCTAATCCTTTGAACCGTAGCAGGGTTTCTGCCTTCCTCGCCGCCTCGCGCTTACGGCTGAAACTCCTGCTCTAGTGCCCATTGCACAGCTTGCTCCACGTCCTCGACCTCGTGTGTTGGGCGGTGGCTTGGCGGTCCCTGACGAGGGTCGTAAACACCCGTCCTAACCAGTATAGACTTCCAATGTGCGGCATTCGCCCCTGCAATGTCGGACTCTGGATTGTCTGAGGAACGCAACATGAACTCGTTGTCACTCATGATATGGCGGACTTTACAACTCACCCCCAACCATGTATCTGCCGATCGGATTATGCAATTGTCAGTACTTAGGGAACAATGGATTGCCTTTGTTTGTTACCTACACCGAGTCAGCACAGAATTTTTCGAGCAGTTGTCCCCGCAAGACTTGCTCCGCGAACTTGTAAGTCGCTTCCGTTGGTTTTCCAAATTGGATATACGGGTATGGCGCTCCGGTTAAAGACTGTGGGAAACGTCTGGTCATCGTCGATGCAGAGTAAATTCAACCCAGTCACCTTGAAGACAGCTTGGAAAGCTTCTCTGAACGCGCCTTGGCCAAGTCGAGGTCTATCAAAATCCGATTTCCATATGAGATCCGGATTGCAGAAAACGAGGTCGACCGCCTTGTGCGTGTGATCTGGTAAGTGGGGACCGCCAACAACGCCGCCTGATTCGATCAAATCGCACATGACTTGAATATCAAGGACCCAGTTTCGAGGATCATGAAATACAATGATAGCGGCAATGCAGGTTTTGGAGAAGTCGGTTATCTAATGAACACCAGATTTCGTCTGATTGAAGTATTACCAACAAGCGGACTAACCTTGATTGACTCCCGCTCTTCAGCCGTAAGATTGTGAAGTGGCCACACACTGTTACTCGTTTGAGAAACTGCCTGGAACCCAACGATTGTGAATGACTCACGACTTGTTCCAAGCAAGTACGTCGAGGGTCGTGTAAACATGCTTGAAGCCATAGCTATTCTCGAGATCGGAGATCTATGTCAACAGGCCCACGCAGAAAACATATCGAGTAATTACCCTTCGGCAACCTTACGGAGCGTGTCGCCCTTTCCGCCGAGCACTAGCACCGGTAGATCACTATACTTGCGCACAACAGACCTTAGTACGGTGTGCGCCTGGATATATCGTTCCGGATCGATCTGTGTGAAATCTTTCTCAGTGAATGGCACAGGTCATCTCGCACCGCGGATCTTACTTTGAATCCCAGCTGCCGACTGAGTTTGTGGCAGCGCGCTGACTCGCTCACGCCACCGCCGTTAGTTAGCTGAAGGATAATTGAGTTTGATGGAAAGTGGGAAACATGAGGTATCATTCACTAAGAGGTAAGGTATCTTACTTCGGAAGCGATCAGGACGTGCGATGAATGGTGGAGTGGAAAAAAAAGACATACATGCCGAATTGATTGTTACCGTCCAGGATCGACAATGCGCGCTTTGCGGCAGGGAGGGCGTTGTCACCACGAACGAGGACGCCATCCTGTGCCATAAGAGGGAAGTCAGTCAAACTACAGCATGTTCGGGTCCCAGGAAAACCTGAACATGTCACGGACGATATCAAACACGAACGCCAGAGGGGAGGCAGCCTTGTGAGCTTTTCAAAAGGAATCGGAATGAGAACTGAGTGAAACGGAATAAACGATAGCATGCGTTGTGGAGACTCACCTGTGCAATGTCGTACAAAAGAGCTGAATGGAGTGACATTGACGTACTTTGAGAACATGTGCCTCTGTGAACACAAGGTGCTCAGTCGGCGCATCGTGATTCTGGGCTTCTCGGTATGTTGCGTGAGAGTCAAGAAAAACGCGGTTTGCGACCTGCAGAGTACTTCATGAAACAAATATGAGTGACGAGTACTAACTATGGATGAGAAGGGACAACCTTGGCGATGTGACTTGATACCCGCCAGGGCCCTGAAACGACTTAACTTTGAGTCCACGTTGTATTCAACTTCAAGTTGGCGCGTGGCCGCCAGGCTGTTCAATGTTGAACACTTCACCGCGGTTTCCACAAGTCCGGCGGAAACCGATCTGTGCAACATTCCGTGGTGCCGAATTACCTAATCAAGATCGACACTCGGAACTCTCTCCTCCTCCAGAACCGAACTGGTGACTCTACTCAGGTCGATTCACAACAACTTGAAAAGGGGCCACCGGCTTGAATGTTCTCAGTTCATTTAATGTGAATAGCATTTGTCAATCTCCCAGTTAAGTAACTTCACCAGAGATAGCTTAAAATCTGGGAACCAATCCGAGCAATCACTCTTCGGATCCTTCCGTTTATTCAGAGCTCTACTTCCATTTCAGCACCTTCAGCAAAAGACAGCATAATGGAATGATATCATGTGGTACAAAAAGGCAAGTTAAGGTACCCTGGAAGCCTCGGAAGTGTCACTAATTGATCATTCTGAGCGGTGTGGAATACTTGCTTGTAGGGCATTTAAATGTTGGATCCTCGTTGAACGACGGCAAATACCGAAGGGCCGTTGAAGGTGACATACCTTCCACGGAGAACTCCCCTCAAGACGAGGCAACATCATTACTCGTCGCTCCACCAAGCCCCGCTGCATCTCATCTCAAGCCAGTCAGGCATCTACAAAATCATTGGCACCTGGAATACGCAACCCACTACACACGCTGGATTTCTGGCAGTATCGAGTTGATGTGATGATCACTTTCTATGACATGCTGTCTGATTGCGCCTATGAAATCCCTACTGGGCATTCTACTCGAGGTTGTTGCGCCAACCACTGATCTAGATTCCAGCCCACACACCACACCAATGGGCCCTGGACTAATCCCTGGTAGTCAAATTCACTATCACCATCGCCAGCTCAAAATAGTCCCAACGTAAATGACATAAGTGACCGAGGTCTATCTATAGCCACCGCCTTTTATCTCTTACCTCCATCATCATGGTTACTACAGCATCACCTCGGTTTGCAGTTATTGCAGCCGGAGCAATGGGCTCCGCGGTGGCTAACAGACTCACTACTGCCGGTTGTACGGTGTATACCAACCTGGACGGACGTTCCGAGGCGACGCGGAAACGCGCCAAGGGAGCAGGGATGGTTGATGCACCTTTGGGCGATATCGTAGTTGAAGCAAACTGGATATTGAGTATACTGCCCCCGCGAGATGCCGTATCGCTTGCCGAGAAAATTCGAGATGCTGCCGCGAGCCGGGCCAGACAAGCCAGCCTCGAGCCTTTCGTGTTTGCAGATTGTAATGCTGTCAGTCCGAAGACGGTACAACGGATCGCAGGAATCTTCGCAGGTACTGGAATCAAGTTTATAGATGCTGGTATCATTGGAGGTCCACCAAAGAATAGTTACGATCCTACGTTCTACGCATCGGCTGCAGCAGAGGATAGAAACGTGCTGGACGCCTTCGTGGCGCTCTCCAAGTACGGGTTGAAAGTTTCACCGTTGGCGGGAGAGAGTGCGGGTGTGGGAGATGCAAGTGCGCTCAAAATGTCATATGCGGTGAGCAGTCTTTCATTGTATATGGAAGCCTGGAACTGAGCGGCACGTAAAGGGATTCACCAAGGGAACGACTGGCTTGTATACGACGATGATCTTGGGTAAGCAAAAGGTGGATGATGACATGGTGAATGCACTTCGACGCCCGCTCTAGCTGCCCACGCGTCGTCACCAGCGACTGCGGAAGCATTAATTAAAGAGCTGAGCCTGTCGCAGCCCGGCGTACTCGACCGGTTGGTTAAGACCGTACCACCAATGCTTCCGAAAGCATACCGGTGGGTGGGAGAGATGGAGGAGATCGGGGAATTCGTGGGTGGGAAAGAAGGCGGTATCTACGGAGGACTCGCGAGGATATACGAACGGGTTGAGAAGTCGCTGGATGGGGATCAAGCGGACGTTGAGGTATTGAGAGAGTTTGTAGAAGATGCGAGGAGAGCGCAGGAAAAGTGATACAGCCAGGACCTGGATAGTAAGGAACCCTGCTGTCAAGTTGCACCGTTGCAGCTGTCTTTCGTCGGCAAACACACACAGCAACCGCGCACCTTTTTCATTTTAACGCGTCAATCAATACCTTCTG
This sequence comes from Exsudoporus frostii, assembly GCA_038089735.1. NCBI lineage: Eukaryota > Fungi > Basidiomycota > Agaricomycetes > Boletales > Boletaceae > Exsudoporus > Exsudoporus frostii. The sequence continues at coordinate 33,659 of JBBPLK010000067.1, forward strand.
ATAGGGCTCGACGGCAAGACGACTCATTGACACGATGGGATCCCTATGTGTCTCAGATATAGGGTATGCAGTAGCCAAGCTGGGGAGCCGTTCCTCGCTGAGTACGATGAGGGTCAGGTCTGGTGTTAACCGAATAAGCGAGGATCATACGGAGTTACTAAATGGGATTACGGGATAGCAACCTTGAACGGGGTGGGCCGCATCTGCACCAAAGCTCGCTTTCGTTACCGCAAATTTTCAACGTTGGCGTTTGGCATTTTGCCAGTATCCTCCTCGGTCGGCTTAGTGCGCCGTCACCACCCGCTCGACGAGATCTTCGTTTTGTATTTTACCTCGGAATCATCAAGTCTGCCCTTTACTCTTTCCTCTGGTCCTCTCCCTGCACGCGATCCGCACCCACCCGCCAAAACTACGCTCCATGGCCACCGCCGAACCCGATAGTACCCTCGATCAGGTCGCGCCCTCTCCCAATCCCACTGGTATACCTGCCACGCCACCCGAGCCGTCGCCGGCCAAGACCAATGTAACGCCCAACGGCGCTTCCACCCAGTCGGCGATAGTAGTACCACAAGTGAACGTGAACGGCGAGCCGCTTCGGAGTCCACGTCCGTCAGGGACGTTTGCATTGCCGTTTGATCCAGACAGCTCGACTTGGGGCGCGAACTTTTGGGTCACTTTGGTCGATCCACAGGTGCGTCATGTCTCGCCCTCCGCGTCGTCGATGATCAGTACAAGCGCCGTCGCGTTTCTTCAAGACCAGCACGACGTTCTTTGCATGTCCAGCCACAGGCCAGGTTAGCTGGGACCCTCCAGTGGGCATCTTTGTGTGAGTCACATTGTCGCAAATTTCAAATTGTGTTTCTCAGTTTTGCATCCTCCAGGCTCCCTCCCAGCGAAAATGGCGAGTGGTGGGAACTCAGTGACGAGTCTCGTGGTGGAATACCATATTATTATCAAACTAAAACAGGGGAGACCGTCTGGGAGCGCCCAGATGGATTCGTTATCCCCCTGACTGTCATCCAAGTAACTCGGGCTCCCTATCCTTCGTTCGCGACATGCTTACCCATGATACGTTAGCAAACAACTCTTGGTCGTCGTCTCTCCCAGACTGGCATTCGTAAAAAGACTTTATCCAGTAACGAGGCCGCGACACCCGACCGCCAAGCCCATCGCAGGGTTCGAGCACAAACCGGCAGCGTTGACAAGGATACCCGTCATGTCTCGCCTCGATCGGGCGACGCAGATCTACAACCACGACCTTCGTATTCGTCGACACGAAGTTCTCCGGGTCGGATCACACTAACAACGAGTGCGAGTCCTGCCAAAAGACAACACCAGCAATTGCCACCCGTCAGACGCTCCTTTACAAACGACCAACATGGACAATCAAACGGGTCAACCCGTGGTTGGCCGAACGGACTGCACACCAATCTTCCCCCGATTCCTGCATCCCCGTACGCATCAGAGCCTTCTACCCCCGCTTCTCGTAAGTCGATATCACTCAGTTCTGCAAATGGCAAGTCGAGCCCCAAGGAAGAGAAACAACGGAACAAGAGTGGTAGCAACGGTGCAATGACCGATACCGAGGACGGGTCGCCATCGCGATCGAGATCCAAGTCTTCTTCGTACGTGCCATATAGGTCACCAGCGCCGCAAAGTTTGAACGCCGCGGTGGAGATGCTCTCGTTATCGGAGAGAAGGTCAATGTCGGATCATGGTCATCCCATGGCACTTACTCCTGGCGTCGCAGAGAGCAAGCCACGTTCAAGTATGAGTAGTTCGAGTTCAAAGTCCAAGGAGAAGCGCGATGTCACGCAATCTCCGACAAAGAGTCTAACGACGCATGGTGCCTTTTGGATGACGCGGAGCACATCGACGCCACCAACTGTGAATGGCAAGTCTATCAGCAGCCCCATCCCCAACGAAGGTGAATTAGATTCCTTGACTAGTATGGCATTCCTGAATAGGCTTGGCAGTGGCCTCGTTGGAAATGAGTCCACTCAAGAACCGGTCAACTCGCAAACCTATTCCTGTCGCGGCCTCGGAAAGTCCTCCATCCTCCCATCATCGTACCCCCACAGCAACGCTTGCATCAGGGTCTGTTTACCTATGCTTCACCAAGGCAAAGTTAGTTGATGATTGTCTCCTAGGACATACCCTGTGCTTCCTCATGACCTCGCTTCCGATATCCAACAATTCGTAGAGTCGGATTACGCCAGACAGTACTTCTCAACGCATCGTACGGGATTTATATTCCGCCGCAGAGTCCCGGTGGCACAAATGATGACATGGCAAAAGACCCCGCTCACCTCGCCTCTCCTCACACTGAATCGTCCACTAAAAACGGATGCAGTCAAGATTTTCAAGGTGATCCAACGCATCATGGGTGACCGTGAGCGGGAAAGGTCGGCTGGCATACCTGTACACAATGGATCAACGAGCTCGCTTCCTACGAATTCGATGGGTCTCCTCGAGGAAGAGCGGTGGTTATTGGGAGAGGGCCTTGCGCATGGAGAGCTACGAGACGAGATTTACTGCCAGTTAATGAAACAACTAAGTGGCAACCCCAACCCGGAGAGCATTTTCAAAGGATGGCAGATGCTCTGTGTACTGCTGGTCGCGTTTCCTCCATCGAAAAACTTCGAGGCTTACCTACGCTCCTTCATTCTCCTACGGATATCTCAATCTGAGGGCCGCGTGGACGTCATGGCGAAACACTGTTTACGTCGATTGTCCGCCATATCGAAGAAGGGTCCGAGGGGGAAACCGCCATCTGTGGCCGAGATCGAGACCGCGTCTGATGCAGCGTTCAATCCATCCACGTTTGGAGAATCGTTGGATGCAGTTATGCGTCTACAAGGGCGCAACTACCCCAACGAGAAGATACCGATCATCCTCCCATTCCTAGGAGACGGCATCCTCGCATTAGGTGGTACAAAATGCGAAGGAATCTTTCGAGTGCCAGGCGATGGCGATCTCGTTTCGGAGCTCAAGATCAGAATCGATAGGGGGTATTACACGCTCGAGAACGTTGACGACCCGCATGTCCTTGCGTCACTGCTCAAGCTGTGGCTCCGCGAGCTCCTGGATCCGCTTATTCCCGAGGAGCTGTACAACGACTGTATTACTGCGGCTGCCGAGCCAGCTTCGTGTGTAGCCATCGTTCGACGACTGCCAACGATCAATCGAAGGGTCGTTCTCTTCCTCATAAGCTTTTTGCAGCTATTTTTGGAGGAGAAAGTGTTGGCAAACACGAAGATGACGGCTGCAAATATGGCACTCGTCATGGCCCCGAATCTGTTGAGGTGTAGCTCGGATTCGATGAAGATCGTGTTTACAAACGCACAGTGAGTATTCCTATGTCCAATTCGTGAATCTGAATTAACTGGGTCGGTGGGTAGATTCGAGCAAATGTTCGTCTATAACCTGCTTTTACACCTCAATGGCAGCGAAATCGACGAGGACTATGTGCCTATTCATGGGCGAGGCGCGAGTCTCCCTAGTTCTCCAAAGCCTCGCGCGTCCAAGTCTCGGAATAGAAGATAAATTATTTACCTCCAGCTCTAATCAGCGTCAGTCCGAAGTGCCCGGGATACTCCAGGTCAAAGGCAAACTTACTTTTTTTCATTCCCCCTTTGATACATATCGTTTGCTTGAGCACTCACGTGTATGCTGGACAGACCCAACGTACCACCCGATTCGCTCGTACCAACCACAACAAACTATCCGCTCATTGTCCCACTATCCTTGCTCACCGTTGTACTCCACTTACCAATACCAATACCAACATGAATAACTTCACTGCTCGCATTTTATCGATACCTTGACGCACCATTAAATGTTCGTTCTTCGATTCCATCCTTTTTGCCCCCACATCGGTCGCCCTTTTTCTGGCGCCTCCACTCACAAAAAGTTCTTTTGTTTGTTCCTTGTTTTCGTTTTTGGTTACTCATCGCAACCCTCTGCGTCTCACTTTGTGCTTCATGTGGACGGACCTTCGTTTCTTGCAAGGGATTGATACCAATCGTACATACTGTGTTGATATATCTCACGTTATCTACCTTTCGTTCTTCGAGTAACATCGTTTTATAATATCTCGCATTCCTTACTTTCTCTTGTTTTCTTCTTCCCCCCTTGTCTTCCGTACAACGCTCCTTTTGCAGTAGATTAATGGTAATGGAAAAAAATGTGAATGTAATGTGAATACCGTGAACCTATGGAGAGATTGCTACTCGACCCATACGACGTGGTTCGCAATCATGAGAAAGGGCATCTTGGGATATGATTAGTCACAAGTTGGCACGCAAAAAATTATCTTCAACGATCGACTGGTCCACGAGTCGTGATTAACGATTACTGATGTTTCTGTCTGCGCAGGTCATGCTCCAAGTGGCAGGAGTATCGAGTCCTCCAGTGCCGCGACTACCAAGGAGTCACCGTCCTAGAACAACGAGCCCGGAGCAAATGCCAGTGACTTGCTCGTGGGTGAGACAAGTATTTCAATTCAAGTTGGAGCACGGGTAGGTAGTTCGTACTCTATTTCAAGTATTGCAAGACTACCAACTCCTATCTCTGAATGTGTTCATGTGAGCATGGCAGCAGGACAAGCTAGACGGGCCGGGAACGGCTTGCTGAGAATATCGCTATATAATTCCTGCCCGACGACCAATCGGATGTAAGCTTTGTCCGGCGTTTTCACGTGCGAGCTATTAAAGTAGGTTGCATGCGAACACTTCCTCTCGAGACACAGATGCTATAGAAGACGATGGAAGACAAGGCAAGGTACCATAACGGCCCACAGCGACTACAGACCGTATACGGTTCACACATGCACAACGCGCTCTATCTTGAAGAGATCCTTCTCAATGTATTTAGTCGTTGCTCCCCCCTCGATCGGTACATCAGCAAGGTCACATGCGCCGCTATACCGCAGATCTGGTTGCACTCGCCAGAACGTGTCAGACGTTCAAAAAGCCTGCGCTGGACGTACTATGGATAGAATTAGTCGACCTTTCTCCCCTGGCACGGTGTCTTCCCGAAGTGTGTCGTTCGTTTGGCAGAGTACTTGTTTTTTCTTTGTTTGTGGTACCGATATCACGCATCTTTATCATGACCCTTTTGTTTGCAGTATTATTC
>JBBPLK010000067.1:38892-50323 GCA_038089735.1 Exsudoporus frostii
GACCTTTCTCCCCTGGCACGGTGTCTTCCCGAAGTGTGTCGTTCGTTTGGCAGAGTACTTGTTTTTTCTTTGTTTGTGGTACCGATATCACGCATCTTTATCATGACCCTTTTGTTTGCAGTATTATTGGTTCAGCAGACCGCTCAATGAAGCCGAGTGGAATACCCTGCGAGGCTACGCCTATCGCGTCCGGTTCATACTCGGCTTCTCGAGTTCCTTTGGGGCTCTGGATGACAACTCACTGATGACAGTCTTTAACCCACCCTTCATTGATCCGCTCTTCCCAAACCTACGATCGTTGTACTGGCGAGACGTGACAGCATTTCCTATGATGCACGTTGCCGTCCCGCCGTTGACCTCGCTCAAACTCGATCTCCATTTCTCGGCAGGGGGCATGTCCCTATCTAAGAACTTTCTCGACTCTGCTGGGGACCTTTGCCCAAATATAAAGCAGCTTCAAATATACATGTCTCGTCCGCATCCATTCGATGACACAATCTCCCGTCATGTATGCCGCTGGACGAATCTTGAGATCATGAACTGTCCCGATGTCACCTTGAACGCGGACGCTATCATGCATCTCTCCTCCATGTCTACCCTGAAATCCCTATCATTCACGTTGAGTTGGCCGATGATATCTCCCTTTTAGGCTCTCTCTTCGTCTTTTCGAACTTAGCACACTTGCAGACCATCTCCGAGTCCCTGGCGCCCGTCATGGGCCTCCTTTCCCATATCCGACTTCCTGCAGTCAACGATTTTGTCGTCAAATTTTCAACCTACCCTTCGAAACAGACCGTCGAAGCATACCTGACGGCCGTCCGAAACGTGTGTCCGTCCAACACCCTCGTTCGCTTTTCGCTCCTCAACTTTGGAGCCCAAACCTGGACCCCTATCGAGCTCCACCAACAGGGGCGTCACCGACTTACTTTGGCTGACGTCCTTCCATGTACGACCTTTGACCATCTCCGGGGAATACACATCAACCTCGAGTGGTCCGTGAGCCTGACGGACGACGACCTGCTCGATCTCGTGTCCGCATCCCCTCGCATCGAACGTCTCGTCATCAACGACACGTGGGGCTGGCGTACCGTCCCCGGTGCCACCACCGGGATCACCCAAAGTGGACTCGTACGGTTCCTGCGGAAATGCCCCTTGTTGTACGACGTGTGCCTGGCCCTCGACACGCGGACTTTTACCCAGATCCTTGGAGGGGGGTCGGACGTTGGGTTCCCCCCGCGAGCCTCGGGGTGTCGGCTCTGTCTGAACGTGGCGGACTCGTTGATCCGACCGTCGTACGTGCCGGCGTTGGTGTCCGTGTGGACGGGGCTCGGGCTGGACGTGGCTGCGCTCGCGGCTTGGAGTGGGTCTGGGATGAGGTATTTGGCGGGTGCGGAGGCGTCTAGGTTGCTTTGGGAGGACGTGTATGATCAACTCATGACGGCGTTTTGTGAGGAGTCTTTGCGATCCGAGATGCGATAGTTCGTCGTCATATTCCTTGTATTTTTATTTTTTATTTTTTGGGTAGGGCGTCTCCATTGATGTTGCAACCGAACAGTTCCGTCGGGGTTGTGCATCGTCGGGGGTCGATGTTCTTATTTCTAAAGAATCCAGGGGGGGAAGAATGATAGATCGAGACGTAGGGAACAAAAAAGTATTCGACGCCAGCAGGATTCGAACCTGCGCCCTCAAAGAGGAACAGATCGTTTTATCGTGTTCTAATCTGTCGCCGTAACCACTTGGCTATAGCGCCGTACTTGCCATGCTGCTGTTTGGCAAACAGCAGCCCGCCAGCGTAGCATCCACGCGCATCACGGCGAGATAGCATGATCAGAGAAGGACACGAATTCAGAGTCTTGGAATCAACAGCATCGCGTGCGACGAAAAATATAGGAAGCTGTGGATATTTGAAACTGCCCCAGGAGTCAGCGGATGAAAAAAAGTCCGACGCCAGCAGGATTCGAACCTGCGCCCTCAAAGAGGAACAGATTTCTAATCTGTCGCCGTAACCACTTGGCTATAGCGCCTTGTTGAATGACGCAGAGTCATCCATACATTCCCGACTTTACCACGGTAGTAGTAGCCTTACTGGCTACTTGACCGTCCTCCCTAACCCTCACGATGTTGGTCTGTCGTTCTCGGACCCGCCACCTCGCGACCCTTTCTTTCTTCAGCGCCTCTCCAGCCCGCCCTACCTCTTCCTCTGCAAATTCTGGCCCGGCCGCTACATCCACCTCCCAGCCCGCGGACAACAAGTCCCAAGACTCCATCTTCACCGCGCCGGAATCACCATGGGATCACGTTTTCTCCGACATCGAACCCGTCTCCCCGCCCACCCAACGACTTCGCACACGCTCACACGACGGCGCCAACGCCAATCCCACCTCCCCGTTCGGACACAAGAAAAGCCAAGGTCTCATGCAGCGTTCGTCGGGGGTTCGACACCAACGCGCGTCCATCACTGCACGCGAGATGAGCGTGTTCAACGAGATGTTTGATTTGATATTCAATGCGGTGTCTGTGCAGGGTGGTGGAAAGTCCTCGGGGTCGGGTTCGTCCTCGCTCGCGCGGGCGTCCTCTGCTGCTGCTGCTGCGTCGTCGTCTACACCGCCGCTTCCGGGGCAGATGCCTGGTATTGGTCGTACGGGCGCCCCGCTCAACGATCTCTTTCGTACACTGCGTCGTCATACGTCTCGCGTTCGGTGGACTACGGCTATCGACGAAGAACTCGATCGAAAAAAGGAAACGATGGAGCTGTTCAACACGGATCATGAACTCCTTCAATGGGTGACGATGGAACTCTTTGGGGAGTCACAGAAATGGGACGAGGAAGCGAAGAGAGCGATGACTGCTTCTAGCACGAGTACGGTGAAAGAAGAAGGGAAAGGTGATCGACATTCTGTAGCGGCGGCTTCCACCGCTTTGTCGTCACCATCCCCATCGTCTTCCAGTTCGCCCAAGGAACATCCCATCAACCACTCTATCTATCCTCACCTTATCGCACACGCGATGCGTATCTTCCGAACGACCTATTCTAACCCATCACTTTCGCTCGCTGTGTTCCAGCATGCTGCGCGCGTATCAATACCGTCTTATGTCTTTGGATGCACAGCACCGGCCTACAACGAGCTAATTGAAGCTAAATGGGAAGGGTGGGGCGACTTGGAAGGGGTGTGCAATGCACTCGAAGAGATGAGGGCGAATGGGGTTAAAATTGATGGGAGGACGCGTATTGTGGTGGAGAAGGTGAGGAGGCAGGTTGGAGAGGCACGGCCGGCAGAGTTGGGGGAACCCGAGCTCACGATTGAGAGGGAGAGTCTGGGGGACGAAAAGGGTGTCAATCCACTTGCAAGACGGGTTTGGGGAGAGCTCGGAGAAGCGGAGGTGATGAAACTTCTCCACCGAATTGAGCGACTCGCACTTCGCGACCGGTCTCGCAAGTCAGCATCTCACGAGGAGTCATGGAAGAGTGCTGTGCTGCAACCTGCCGAAGATGACGGATGGAGTTTCGATGCCTGGGATACGAAGAAGCAGGGGCGGAAGAGACAAGCTACAGCTCACGACAAAATTCACTCGCGGACACACGACGACTGGACTGTGTTGGGCAACCCGGAAGAAGAGACGGCTTTCCGCTGACTCCCACTTGTCCTGCTTATACTACACCACACCTTTAATGGGATCCGATGCGAGTGCTGACTGCAAGCTTTCCACGTTACGAATCGGTCGCGAAAGGGTATTTGCGTGTTGCCCTGCGCTGACGAATCTCCCTTGAGCCATATTTGTTGTCGCCGTGGGAGTGACAGTAGGACAGCATGTCCGAGTGAAGGGTGCGGCTCGAGTTTGCGGGCGGGAGTGCGCGTGTCGCGATCAGTGTCGTGTTTCATGACGTTTATATGCCAACACGACAATATGCGAGCCTGGGCCATCGTGGCCGGCGATGATCCGCTGTTTCACAAGGACGGTGAGATGGCTGCGGCTGCGCGGAGAGGCGCCGACACACCGCATGATCCGAAGACACGTCTGGGCGTGGCTGGGACGAGGACCGTGAGAGGCCGGTCAGCGGTAGGGGGTGGCTGTGCAACACTGGGGATGTTCCAGATTATTTCTCAGCACAAAAGTTTCGAGGCGACCTCCAGTCCGCAACACCTCCCAGCTGGGCCCCACCTCCTCGTCCTGTCCTGCATCCGACCGGGGCAAATGCTCGACACCGTCCACATCGCGAGGCACTCCCCAGAGCCGACCTTTCCTCCCACCCTCGCAGATCTCAGCAGAAATGCATCCGTCATATCATCTTCCTCCGACTCCGAGACGAGCACGACGACCGTCCTCAGGACACCCCGCCCACGCCCAACCCGCACCTTTTCGTCTCCCCGCTCGGGAAGCCCACATTCCCCGCCCTCCCAGACCGTCCGGCCCCCGCCTGCGTACCTGACCAGGGAACTGGGCGTTTCGGTCGAAGCGGAGAATCGGGATCTCGTTCCTGACTCAGTCTTGGTCCCCGGGCGGGGTCAGCCGCGCTCCAAATCGCGCAAACCGTCAAGGTCCCAGAATCCGTCTGCGAACACGCGCTTGTCGGCCCAGGATTTCGTGTTTGGCGAGACCCTTGGCGAGGGATCGTATTCCACTGTGCGTACGGCGGACGACCCACACACCTCCTGTGGCCATGCTGATGGCTAATACGTAATGCGTCATGCCCCATCAGGTCATGCGCGCGCGGTACGCCCGCAGCGGACAAGAGTATGCTATCAAGATTCTAGACAAGAATCACCTGATTCGCAAGGAGAAGATGCTGGTGGCTCTTGCCGAGAAGAACACACTCGTAAAGCTCGGGGCTGGACACCCGGGCATCATCCACCTGCACTGGACGTTCCAGGACGACTGGAGTCTCTGTACGTCCTCCATTACTGGGACGCGGCGTGACTGACCAGGTGGTGCAGTTTTTGTGTTGGATCTTGCACCAAACGGCGAGATGCAATCGCGGATATCGCGGCTGGGGTCGTTGTCGCTGGCGTGCGCGAGGTATTACACAGCGCAGATCGTCGACGCTGTCGAGTACATGCATGATAAGGATATCATCCATAGGTACATCCCTTTCATCCAGGCCCATGACATAAGCACTCATTCAAATGCACCCCGATCAGAGACCTCAAACCGGAGAATCTCCTTCTCGACAGCGAGTTTCGGATAAAGATTACCGACTTCGGAACAGGGAAGATCCTCGAAAACGGTCGTGAGTCGTTCGTTGGTCCGCCTCTGCCTGCTCACGTACACCCACTCGCAGAAGAACGTGCCAATTCGTTTGTAGGGACTGCTCAGTACGTCTCTCCGGAGCTCTTGGAACGCAACGAGACGTCCAAGAAGTGAGCGAGCCATTTTTCTCCACCCGTTGATCTGACATGTTTCTGTAGCTCGGATCTATGGTCACTCGGGTGCATCGTCTTCCAGATGATCGCAGGCAAATTCGCCTTCCAGGGACTTTCCGAATACCTCACGTGGCAGAAGATCAAGTCCCTCGACTATTCCTTTCCCGAAGGCTTCGACGAAGACGCCAAGGATTTTGTAACCAAGCTTCTGGTCCGTTGTCTCTTACTCTGCTCTTTATCGACGAGCTAACCCCATATATAGGTTCGCGACCCACTACAGAGGCTCGGGGCATCCCGGATACCGTCATCTCCGTCGCCTCTTCGTGCCCATCCTTTCCTCGCTTCCATACATTGGAACACACTTTGGACAGATCCATCGCCTCCGCTCGAACCTGGTCTCGTAAGGAAAGAATCCCTGAATCGAACAGGTCTGCTAGACGTAGATGGGGAAGAAGCACAATGGAATGATGTCGGTGCGAAATGGGACGCGCTTGTTGGCGCAGGGGACGATGTCGACACAGAGGGCACCCTGATGAATTGCAGCCGAGACGAGGGTCATGCACTTGTCGACGATGACGGGATAGGGTGGGCAGAGGACGCCCACGGTGCAGAGTTTGAGAGGTACAGGCTCAGAGGCACGACCACGTTCAAGCGTGCGTCGCGCATTGTAGAGGAAGTCGGACCCATGGGGGAACTCCCAGATTACGTGCTCACGACTGCTGAGGTCGAATCGAGCTCAAGTCCGGAGAACGCGACACCGAACGGAACCGACGACGACGTTGGCAAGGTTTCAAACGAGGCAGACAAGGCGTCAGTCTCGTATACCACCATACCCCAAACTTCGACGTTGTCTTCATCGGTTCCAATACCCGCGTCGTCGACTCCACAGAACGGTAACCTGCCTGAATCTGGTACCAGTTCCTCGGACGGCAGCTTGGTGGACAAGTCAGGGGTCGTTGCCGTGATTGCTGCCCTGGAACTCGACAGGGGGCGTAACAGGGCATTGACGCCAGTACAAGGCAACGGGCTACTGCGCGATCAGGACTTGTAAGTTCGACTGGTTTTTTTTTTCCAGCATTCCTCGATTCAGTAACGCTACATTAGTTTGTCGTTGCTTCTTCCTGGAGAAACCGTTCTCTTTAGCACCCGTGTCGAGGCGCGTTCTCCAAAACGGCGAGGGAGCAAGCTGAGGCTTCCGATCAGCGTATCGCCTATCCGACCAAAGACGAGGCAACTGTTGCTGACGACGCACCGGCTGTTGTGTGTCAAGCAGAGAGAAGAGGGAGGCGTCAGTCTAAAGTCAGAGCTGAGTTTGAGAAAAGGCATCGTCAACGCGAGCTCGGGAACGGAGAAACTCAAGGAGAAAGACAAGGAGGCAAAGTCGGTCGTCGAGAGTGCGGAGCGGAAGAGCGAGCGAGAGTTTGTCGTCCTAACGGTGCGTTTTCATGCTTGAAGCGACCAAGAGTTGTCGTGTGTGCTAAACGCGGGCGCGTAGTCGACGAAATCGCAGACGTATGCTGCTGAATTGGGTGCTATCGTGTCGCAGTGGGTAGAGAAGATCAACACGGCGCTGGCCTTGCCTCGTTCCCCCAGATGACCACCCGACCGTCATCCAACCGTGTCCTCTTTGCTCGGACACCACGTCGACCTGTACATTCCTTCCCACCAACGATGGGCATTGGGCTACCCATCCTCATCTACACGACTCACTACACACTCACACACACACGCATCTGTTCTATACAAGTCATGGTCATCGTCTCTTGTTCTGGTACGCGTTTTTGCACATGTCCGTATTAATGATAATGTGTCGTGGGTTAGATGCGGGCGCACGATCGATGGTCGCGCCTATGCAATGTCTCCTTGTACTTTTTGTTCTCTGAATCGGCGGTCACGGGTACTTAATTAATACGTATGTTCATCGTCGCTGGCTTTGGGTTGTTGTACTCTTTATTTTGGTATGGTGCGAGTATGAACTTGGGGAGGTCTGGTATTGTAATGGCCGACTGAATGCTGATATATCATGATCTTGTCGCGCATGGAGGGGTTTCGATGAGATCCAAATGTCACGGAACAATGACTCTGGCTGCCAGTGAGCTTTCAAGCTACAGATAGGAACCAAAGCCCGCGTCCCCACGAACGCATGAACCTGTACGGTCCTGATAGCATTTTGCATGGCCATAGTCGGCTAGATATCGTTCAGCGGGAGCATGATATTATCAGGCTTCATGTCGCTGTGGACACAACCGCCGTCATGGACGGCCTATAGAGTTTGGACCTAAATTAAATGTTGCGAGCTTGATTGCAGATGGGGTGACCCTACATACCATCACTCGGCCAATTGAGAGAGGCATAACCACATAGTAGTAGTATTATGACTCCCTCACACAACACACATTCAGGAAGTTACATCGGGAGGTTATTTCTGTTTACAGGAGCGGATAGTACAAGTACAGGAGGACAACTTTGCAGTGTCTAAGAATGTAAAACATATCACGGATGTCCGAAGCTAGGAACGCAAATTACGGTGTGCATGAGAGTTCCGAACTAAGCGCAGGAAATTCTCCTCGAAAAAGTGTCCCTGCTCCTTTGCAAGATCGAGGGGGGACTGTCCATCCACGTTTCGTGCCGAGGGATCAGCACCACAGTTCAGCAGAATCTCCACAACCTTCCATGACTCCGTTTGAGTGTATCGATTGAGATTGCCGTCCTTATCAAGAGTGTAGGCGAGCGTTATGGCGAGATGCAAGGGGGTATCACCATTTGACGCAGCAACATTGACACTTGCTCCTTCACGAATCAGGAAACGGGTCAAAGCTACGGCGTAGCGTACACGCGGACTCTTGATGCTAAGTACTGCAGCTAGGAGGATATCGAAGGGGAGCAGCGCATTTTGCGAAACGAAAAACTTGAGAGCACCAATGTTTCCGTTTCTTGCCGCAGCATGGATGGCTGTTTCACCAGCCAAATTTTTCAGTGAAGGATCCCAGCTAGCACCGTGACAGATGGGAATTCTGGCAAGCTCCACGGAATCGTCTCGCCAAGGGTGGTCGAGCGTACGATGCATTAGTTCCGTTAGGCCATCAGCTGCAACACAGCGCAAATCAAGGCCTTTTCCGAGCAGGAGCCGCATTGTCGTTGGTGTCGAAGAGAGTAGGATATCATCGGGCAGCGGAGCACCTCGTGAAAGGAGGTATTCCATGACGGCACAGAATCCAACCATGGCCGCGTTATGCAGTGGTGTCTTCCCGGCTAAATTCCAAGCACCAGGATCACATCCAGCATCAATCAGGATTTTAACACATTCCAGACATTCGTCTTCCTTCCCCCCTCTTAGCACCAGATGTAGCGGAGTATCTCCGTTCGTCATGGCAGCGGAGACGCTCGCGCCCTCTTGGAGGAGGTAAAGAATGATCCGTGCTTTTGGAAGGCGACCAGTTGATGCAGCAAGTAATATATCAAGAGGGAGTGTAACATTCAGTGAAAGAAGATACTCGATGACGGAGATGTGTCCATGTTGTGCGGCAATGTGGATAGCTGTTTCTTGTAGAGAATTGGGTACACACGGGATGCACCCAGCATGAACTAGGCGTTTGGTCATCTCTAAAGCATCTTTTTCTGGATACAGCTTTGCAGCGAGATGTAGCAAAGTGTCGCCATTTTTTGCGATGGTATGAGTGTCACCTCCTTTGTCCAGGAGGAAGGAAATAGTTAAGTGGTGACGCCATCCTTCAAACTGTGTGACCATTACGTCCGAAGGGACCGATATGCCGAGTGAGAGCAGGTACTCCATGACCGATATGTATCCCTGCTTTGCTGCAATATGAAATGGCGTTTCGCCAGCTAGGTTGCATGCACGGGGGTCGCATCCAGCGCTGACGAGGGTTTCCGTTACTTTCAAACATTCCGATTCCAGCCGAACCATCATGGTGAGGTGGAGTAGAGTATTTCCATCGGGACGCGTAACATCTATACCTGCTCCCTTGCTGGTCAGGAATTTGATCACTGGCGTCACCTGCCACAGGAAATGATTGCCTAAGACAGCAAGGAGGATGTCAGGACGCGATGGCGAACGCAGCCTCCCATGAAGATGCTGGACAACTGAAAGATGGCCCTTTCGTGCCGCAACATATAAAGGCGTTTCACCGTATGCGTTGGCTACACAAGGATCGCACCCAGCACTGATAAGGATTTTAACACAAGCTAGTTCCGAGTCGGCACGCAGAGAATCCAGAACGCGATGAAGTGGAGTGTCCCCATTTGCTGCGATAGCATGCACATCGGCTCTTTTGCTTATCAGAAGCTCAATCATCGATTGTTTATGTGACACGGATGTCACAGCAAGCATGATGTCGGGTGGTAGTGGTTCATGTAGCGGAAGCAAGTACTCGGCGATAGAAGTATATCCTTTCCTGACAGCAAGGTGGACTGGTGTTTCGCCAGCTAAATTGCACGAAGATGGGTAGCATCCTGCATCAATGAGGACTTGAACATTTTCTGAACAATCTTCGGGGAGGTTGGAGGGGGCGAGGGCGAGATGAAGCGCAGTGTCCTCGGTGGATGAAACCGCATGTACATCACTTCCCTTGCTGAGGCAGAGATGTATCATATCAGTATTGGATATCCCACGGCGCAGTGCATCGAGAATAATGTCTGTGGGTAACGGTATGTGTAGCGAAAGCATGTGTTCGACGGTTGAAACATGGCCTGCAGATACGGCATGGCGAAGCGACGTCTCGTTGAATCGAGTAGATGGATCGCAGCCAAGCTGGACGAGTCTTCGTTCAATTGTGTCAGCATCTTGTTCTGAAGGGCCATGGTATCGTGAGAGGTCCAATGCACGTAGAAGTAGTCCTGGATCCTGAGCATCAGCTGCCCATTCCGTGAATTCATCTGTCTGTAGCAGTCTCGACACGATTGGAGCGGGCATGCTTTGATTCGATTGCAGTGCATCGACAAATAATTTGTGAGGCACAGGGCTTCCTTCAGCTAAGAACAGATTGACCATCTTATAGCGCCGACAGGAGACAGCAGCCTCGAGTGGTAAGACTTGGCCCCTGCCTTGACGTACATGACCGTTTAGCTTGATACCTCGCAGCAACAAGATCCTAGCATGTTCAATGCGGCCAAAGCGCGCCGCATATGTGAGCGGATTAGTTCCATCCTTCGGCTTCAACTGTTTGGAGCCAATATATGAATGGAGGAGTGATATGGGAGCGAAAGCAATCAGAATGAACAACACGAAGTCATCATTGAGAGTCGGCCACTGATTGTGAGATCTCCTGTGTAGTTGATACCACTTCGAGGGGTGCTGTTGTGCAGTCGAATGGAGAGCTTCGATAGCGGGCAGGACCTCTCTCTTGCCGGGATTGATATCAGCAAGGTGGGAAAAACCACGAGATAGCACGTATTCGATGAGCGAATGGGATTCTGATGATGGTGGTGTTGACCTGTGACGTTTTATGGGATGGGATGCCATTGACGAGTCGTCAGACCATCGTCTAGTATTACGAGTCCTTTGACGTGACACTTCCTGATTACCAGAGCCCTGACTCTGCTCAAGGTAGACACGGAGGTAGTGCATGCAAATTAGAGCCACTTGCGTGTGAGCATCTTGCGCGTCGACATGATAAGCTGGATGTTTGGTGCGCGTGGACTCTGCTGTCAGGTATTCCTGCCCAAATAACAAATTAGCCTCGTGGCGTCAGAATGGTCACAACGTCGGCCTACCTTCACGCTGTAGTGCGACAAGATGACAATATCTGATACTTTGTCATGTATCACCAAACTGCCTAGCACATCCAGCAGAGCGGATCCATGAACCGGTCCAAAATCACAGTCAAGAACTCGGGCAGGGTTGACTGAAACACCTTCCATGATTTGAGACAACCGCAGGGGCTCCAAGGCAACTATGAGCCAATCTAAAGCGCGCCGGGCGACCTCGCCTCCGTGCTCATCTTCGTTGATCTCGAATAGAATTCTCTCATATGTCTCGTTCAGGTTACTCGGAAGGTCATTCAGTGCCTCTCGGACTCGTACTTTGGTCACACATTGCTTGAGGACACTGAGCC
>JBBPLK010000067.1:50422-67508 GCA_038089735.1 Exsudoporus frostii
GACACTGAGCCCATCGAAACCTAGAGAACGATAATTATGAATCTGTGAAAGCGCTACACATTACGATCGTGCTCACATTCCATCAGCCTTCTCACATAATGCAGAATAAATCTCCTTCTTCAAGCTAGCATCCATGATGCGGAGACGCCGATGAGAGTCCAGTTCTCTCTTGACATGTAGCCTGATATCCACGGATACCTCATACTTCGTCGTGTCCATATCAATCGAGGGAAGATCAGAGAAATCATCCTTGATTACCTGCAAGGGTCGACCGGTGACGAATAATCGGATACCTCCCTTGTTCAATTCCATCAGAGCACCCAAAAGCTCTTCGATATCTTTGCACTCGTCCAGGGCGTCGAGAACGAGGAATGGCTGTCGGCTGAAATGTCTCGCCGTACGAGATACGTAGCGAGCAACATTCGTGGCACTGGCCGACACTGTTCTGCACTTCTGCTTGGCAAGTTCATCGATCAGGTCTCCAGGGTCGGTAATGTGTGAATTAAATTGCTGTAGCAGCTGGGAGAGCAGGGAACACATGACCTCTGTGGCGCTCGTCGACCGTTCATTTCGGAAATCACAATAGAAATATGCCAAGACCTCGCCATCCTGCAGTGAACTCTTCAGGCCATCGATCACGGAAGCGCTGCAACCAAGGTCAACGTAACTACGAGGCAACCGTTAAACACGCACGCTAGGACAGATTTCCCTGCTCCGGCTAAGAATATAGGTGCATCAGTAAGCAACAAAATCTTGAATCCTGACAATACATACGTTTCCCATGCAACCACAGAAATGCATTCTCCACATTCGCATTCCTCCACGTCTTATACGCGTTCGTGGTAGGCAACCAAGTGCACGTATCTGGCTGCCGGAGAAGGATAGTGCGGTCATGGATGGCCTCGCAACTCCATGCACCCAGCTGTCTCACTATGCTGTTCAATTTCTTTTCTGGAGAAAATGGCGTTATTGAAGCTGTGACACTCGAGAATTCTGTGATGACATACTGTCAACTCCCTGTTTCCTGGTCTTTTTCTCTTGCGCCGCGCTGGACGGATCCCCAAACTTATGCTGCACGACTCGGGGTACATCCTGTTTGGCGACAGCCTCTTGCCTATGCAATGCATTGGGTGAAGGTGCACCGGGTACTTGCTGTTGTGTTCCACTCTCACGATTCCTAGTGGGGTGATAAGTGCCTGGTCATTTGCATACAGGTCGAGACACTCACCAGATGTCTGTCGAGAGCAAAAAATGGAAGTAACCTTCATGTTTCCAGAAGTGCCTGAGTGCCTCGTTACTCCAGTCTTTGGTGTGCAGAGAGCGTGATGACGGGAAAAGCCTGTTCACACTGTAACCAGGGTCGAGCTTCGGACTGAGTAAGGTCTCCATCCGATTCAAGATATCCAGGCACGTTTTATGTTCCTCGCTATCCAACCAGTCTAAAAGCCGATCGTCGACAGTGCCGCTCCCTGGAAACAAGGCCTTGTTCAGTGTTTCCAAGATGGCCCCGGAAGCGACGACTATCTTTTCCAGCGGAAAAGTTTCGACAGTTTTGCGACCGGCATACTTCACTAATGTGTCGGAAAGTCGTCGTGAAACAATTGCGATGTCGACCAGAGTTTTGCTTGTAGAGTCCATGATGGGAGAGGGGAACTGACTCCGAGTCGATTAACACTAGCCGGACCGGGCCGGTGGCCCATGATTTTGTTGCTGTGCGTCATTAGTGCCCAAGTTCTGACAGCTGACTACACGAATCTATAATTATTAGCTCTATACGAGGACAACATATGGCAATGAGGAGGTTGTCAAAACGGTCAACTGGGTTCGAGTGTTGGTTGCAACTTCTGAAACATCGCCGCAATCCAATTGACGGACCGTCTCTCACGTTTGCTGCGGCCGACTGGAAGGTCGGTTGATGCCAACTTCCACCAGTGCACGAGAACACCGTAACGGCATCTACAGAGCCTGTGTCATATCCTCTTGCATCGTTGCTCTGTCGTATCACGTTCATGAGGAGCAAGAAATCCGAGTTCATGGATGTATGCACTAAGACCCGTCCAATTGACGTATATGATATTCATTGGGCAAAGAGTGAGGCCTTGGGTATATATATGTGTGGTTTACTTACAACTCAACGTCATTGATAGCAAGGATTTTTGAGATTGCATGAAACGTATCTACGCTAGCACTGGTGCACAGATCTATCCGTTCCCCAACATCTTCAATAAAAATCGAAAATGCATACAATCCATATCATAGAACTTGAATTCATTGAGTGTGCAGATCACTCCTATATTACCCCGACCTAGACAACAGGCCTTAGTGTGTATTCACGGAGCAGCAGATATTTTGATAGATATTTGGTCGACCTAAAGCATTAGCCGGGAGGGAGCAGGCTGGCATCCACGGCACCCCCTTCCTCAGAGACATCGTCCGCGTCATCCCTTGGCCTCGCAATCGGGGTACGAGGCATCGCCATCAAACCTTGATAGACCACATATTATCAGCATCATCCACAATAACGCGACAAAAATAAACGGGGGAAACAAAATGCCCACCGGTTCTTGCGCTCTCCAATATCCCAAACGGCTTGATAAGATTCAAGAACGCAACCACGCGATTCGTCTTGGCCGTCAACTCTACGATAACGCTATTATCGCTCACGTCCACGATCTTCGCCCCGAATTGGTCTGCGAGGACAGAGATGGACTGCAAGTGCTGGTGTTTTAGCCGGAGTGCTTCTGAGGCTGTTAGAGGAAGCGGCGTTTGGGGGTCCGTGGCGGCTGTCTCAGGGTGCCCGCCTCGTTCAAAATTATGCGCCAACAGCGCCTCGCGTTCGGCTTTGGAGGCACTGGTGGAGGAAGCAGATGGGGGAGCGTGCGAGTGTGGAGAGCTCCGACGGGCTTCGTGCGAGGGTCCGCCGACGAACTGATCTTCGAGGTACTCGGGCCCAAGGATAGAGACTTTGACGAGAAGCAACTCGCGGGATATCATGCGAGTGTTGGTATAGTCGAGAACAGCCCAAACAGGGACCTATACAATACTCGTAAATACGTGTTTTTGTGTTGGAGGTTGAACGGAAGAAGGGTCACGTACGAGATCTTCGAGTTGTCGGCGAGCTTGCTCGACGACGCTGTCTTGACCACTGATGACGATCGACATACGACTCAGGTCGCGAATTTCAGTGCGACAGACAACCAGAGAATCGATGTTGAACCCTCGTCCAGCCAAGATACTGGACACGCGGGATAAAACTCCAGGTTCATTCTGAACGAGACAGTTGAGGATATGTCTGAACGAGAACACGGTCATCAGCGACTACCATACGTTGGGACACATATGGAGTTGGCGCCAAAATAGACAAACTTTTTATAGGGCTGCAGGTTCGGAGGGGGCGTATTGTACAAGATATTGGTCACGGCCTCTTCAGCGCTCCGCGAACGCGGAACGTCTGACACTGGAAGAGGTGGGGGGCGTATTTTTTGCGTACTTTTGTAGTCGAGGGCCGAGGTGGAGTCATCTATCGACCGAGGGGGTTTTGGAGGTTCGTCGGGTGCTCTCAGGAGCGAGGCGGTGGCAAATGAGCGAGATCTGGCAGTCCTAGACAGCCAACGCGACGTGGAGGCGAGCATCGTCTTTCCTTGCAAGACCTTCGAGTCCAAGCAATAAATTTAACTTAGAGGCTCGAGGAAGGCACTCATCTGATTACCTAATTTAAAGTTGTTCTAGTAACCTACATTGTAGTACAAGATGTTCAACATAAATCCATCCGTCACGTCGTCTTTGGGAGATCGTCTATACACTCCTTGATTAGTCGTATCGTCTCGACCTTGTCATACTGCACGATCGCGCAGTCTACATGTGGGCATTTTGCCTCCCAGCATGCTTTTGCCTCTGGCCACTCCGTCAATCCCTCATCCAAGATCGTGTCCCCCAACGGTCTAACATCCATCTCCGCGATAATCTTGTGTTTGAGCTCCCGCCAAGCATGATGATCTGTCTGTCGCCTGCATTTTGAACAATAGGAGAGCGGGTTTGCATTGACGAACGGGTGCTCGTCAAGTTTCTTGCGCAAACACTCCTTTCTCGACCGATGAAGCTTCAGGAGAGCGAGCGCAAAGCGCACGTCTACCTTTGCGAGCATCTCCCAGTTTTCGTCCTGCCATAAATCCATTGCAAGAGTCCGCTGTGAGGCAACTTTAGCCTCCTCTGCCCATCCACATCGCGATGCAGCGGCGTATAGCCGCAGAGGCTGATCCGCGAGGGGCGGCGTAAGCACAGCGATGCGCACGAGCGACATGGGGCCCGGCATGTCATATTTCTCCGAGGCGAATAGAAGTGCGTCGACGGTGTCAAACGACATGAGTGGTTGAATGGGAAGACCACTAATCATGCAAAATAACAACTCGAGGGTGGACGAATCTTCATCAAGATGAATAACCTCGGGATCTGCGATCGACGGGGTTAGCGCAGGCCGTCGATCACGGCCCTCACCCACCGCGCCTGCCTCTGCAGTGCTTGACGGGGAAGGCCGGGGGAGTGTGAATAGGGAGCGGAACCACCCTGATGTGGTTTTCAGAGTGAATGAGTGCATCCGGAAGCGAACGAGATCGCGCGAGACCAGGACGACATCTGCCTCTGGAGAGTCGAATGCTGTGTGTGTCGTGGGCTCAATTCTGGGAGGTGGTGAAGAGGTGGCAGTCTCTTCCGGTGGTGCTGCAGGGCGATCTTCAGTTACGGATGCCATGAGGGATTGTCCAAGAGTCGTCGTAAATATTAGTGATAGGATGATAGCTCACGAGCTGAGCGAGCTGTGGATGGCCAGATGACTAATAGTACGGTCCTTGGCACAACACGGCCTCCAATGTTTAGCAGAGACCTAAAAAACTGTGTTAGATGGTTGTTGCTGTAGACGTTGCAAGTTCACGGTGTGCAGTCAGCGGCAACTCGTTTCACAGCACCCAGCTTGGAAACGAGGTCGGAAGCGAGATTTAGGTTGTCCCTCTCCACGATGTCATCCTCCAAATCCAAACCCCTCCCACTCAGCGACACTCTCCGTGACCTTGCTCTCTTGCGTGCTTCCAGTGTAGATTTTTCGAGCGTCCTCTTTCAGCAACCTTCATCCGAGGCCAATACCACCGAGTCTTCCGAACTGGAGAGATCGACGGAGAGGTCGCATGAGTTCGTCAGCGAGACTCGGGGAGCTCTGAGGGTTTACAATAGTGGGGAGTTGCAGAGGAAGCATGCAGAGATACAAAAGATTCAGGGAGAACTTGACGAGGTGTTGAAAGGTCTATCATAGGGTATGCGCTCGCAGACTCCACTTCAAGTTGCATGATAACGAAGGAAAACAGGTTGCTGTTGACATCTACGACCGCATACTGAACGTTGAGCGTTTTAACCAGCTCGGACAGGTTGCGCCTTTCTTAGGTTACCTTGTTCCCATTTTACCCCCGTCTCTGTATGCACATCTTCTCTGCAGATCCCGAGTCTTGGGAGCTTCTCGAATAGTAACAGTCTCGACTCCCTACTGAAATAGTTGGGGTGGTGAAGCACGAGGCCCGGTGATAGATCATATCGATCTACCACCATAAGGGACCGTTAACGGCGATTCATATCGCAGGACTTGCCAATTCAAGAAGGACCATCAAGCTCGTAAAGGCAACGAGGTCTCCGCGAAATGGTTCTGACAACCCTTGTTGCTGCCCTCCAGCCACCTGCGCCGTACAAAGTGAGTGCTCCCCCTTTTGCAGTCCCAGAAACTCAACAACAGTAGCCTCTCTGTAGACACAGGCAGCAAGTTCGGTGATAACAACCCTATCTGCGAGGTAGGAGCGGGAATCCACATGAAATACGGGCTGACACGTTCTTAAGCATGCAACTCGAATCAATCCGTAACATCGTCGTCACAGGAGAAACCGGAGTTGGGAAGAGCTCTCTAATCAACCTCGTAACTGGTGAAGAACGTGCTACCACAGGGAACGACGTTCGTGGCGTGACCGTCGGAACGGAGTGTCATGATTGGGTCACTGATACTCAGACATTCCGTCTTTGGGACACGCCCGGTCTTAGCGAAGGCTCGTTTGGGTCTGTATCCCCAAAGCGAGCGCAGGATGCGCTCCGATCGCTTCTTACGGAGCTGGGTAGGGGAGGCGGCGTCCATCTCGTGGTCATTTGCATGCGCGGACTCCCCAGAGTCACCAAAGGCATGAAGCAGACATACGACACCATCGTGCGGATTCGTGACAAGGTTGCTCCGGATGTCCCAGTCGTTGCTGTCATTACCGACCTCGAGAAAATATCGGCCTCGCCAGCTATCATTCCCTCCATGGATGAATGGTGGACAAGTAACACCACAACGCTTTCTGACTTCAACATGGCATTCTCTGATCATGCTTGCCTCACGACTTTACCCGACCATTGCCATCCCAAGTTACCTGGCCGTCACGAGTTGTGTCAGGGACTCATTCGCCACCTCATCGTCGAGGGCGTTTCACCGAAACTGGCTCACAACATTGTTATCGCTGGTGAGGCTGGGGTTGGGAAAAGCTCTCTTGTTAACCTCGTGCTCGGTTCGGAGCGGGCCCTCGTGGCGAACAACGTTGGCCTTGTCACAACCGCAACGCGTCACTACGACTGGGAGATTAACAGTCAAACGTTCCGTCTCTGGGACACTCCTGGGCTGGGGGAGGGATTACACGGAGGGCCCCAAAAGCGCGCACAAGAGGCCCTGCGATCGTTGTTCGCGGACCTCAACGAGAGAGGTGGTGTTCATCTCCTGGTCATTTGCATTCGTGGAGTCTCCAGGATTATGACGGGGACAAAGGGGGCGTATGATTTCATCATGAGAATGCGTGCCAAGTTCGCTCCCACGACCCCTGTGGTCGCGGTCATTACAGATCTCGAGAATCGGTCAGCCACAGTCAATCCCGCGTATTCTATGGAGGAATGGTGGACGGCCAACTCGGGAGCATTTTCCAACTATGAGATGTCCTTCTCTGATCACACTTGCATCACCACCTTAACCGACGACTGCCATCCGCAGGTATCTGGGCGTCACGAGTTTTGCCAAAAGCTCGTGCGCAACCTCATTATGAACCAATCTCTCCATCCACGTACCTTACCTCCTAAAGACCTGCACGTCTTGCTGTTTGGAGAGACGGGTGTCGGTAAAAGTTCTCTCATTAATCTACTCGCGGGGTGGCAAGTTGCGTCGGTCTCGCCGGACAGTGCGCCTTGTACCCTAGACTCTTCCGAATACCAATTCCAACTCGGTTCCACTACCATTCGTTTATGGGACACCGTTGGCTTGGAAGAACCTGACAGGGGTCCGAATGGCTACGTCGGTGCCATCGAGAAAGCGGTTCAACTCATTCGGAGATTGAATGCGACGGGCGGCATCAGCCTGTTCCTGTTCTGTATACGCGGGAACAGGATCACAGCGACCACACAGAGCAACTACAGATTGTTCTACGAAGTTCTCGGGAAGAAAGAAGTGCCCATTGCGCTCGCCGTGACCCACCTGGAGAGAGAGACGGATATGGAGGAGTGGTGGCAGCGGAACAACAAGACGCTGGAAAAGGGTGGTATTCACTCGGCTGGACATGCGTGTATCACGACGCTGGACAGTCATCCCAAGTATGCCGAGTCGAGGGATATTCTTCAGCGTCTTCTTTCGCACTTTGATGATCAAGGCAAGTTCTCGATGCCACCCGAGGCGTGGATTGGTCGTATTTTGAAGGGTTTGGGTTCGCTGGTGGATAAGTTTCCGAGAGGGAAGGATCTGATCCGTATCTTGACAAAGCGTTGCAACCTAGACTCTGACGTAGCACAACGGGTGGCTGCTTGCATCGATTCTGAAGTGGTTAGTAGAGTTCATAGCCAGGGCAGGGACTTTTGAGACCCGGACATGCTACATTATCATAGCTCACCAGCACCGCGTGAGTGACTCACGCAAGTTTGATTGATTGGCAAAAACATCCGCTCAGAGTCTCTGCACAAGTTCTGACCGTGGACACGACGAGACTGAATCAACTCAACCCATTCACAGATGGTATTTTTGAATGGGTACCTGGATAGTTCCTAGACTATGGCAGGACCAACTCTCGAACCTTTTTTTTGATATGTATAGATGGGCCCTCCAATCAATCCTGATAGCCTCGAATAACTCATTGTGGTACCACGCTGCTCTTATACCGGTTAACACTCCAACTACCTAACTACCTACCTGCTTCTCCCTTGTCCGGCTCGCAGTGCACTGTCTGCCTGATATACTGTGGATAGGGAATGTTCACCCGGTGTGTACTTACCATGACTTTGGCCCACCTCGAGATTGGCCAGTCACAGAATGTCCACGCTGGTTAAGCGGACCCACTTGCGAAGCAAACTCCGACAGTAACTGCCAACGGAGCGCCACTTTGTTTCTGTGGTTGAATTCAGGCCCCGCTTCGGTTGCCCGCGCCGCGCTGGCCAGAGTGTGGGTTTTGCCCAGCCGTCGCAGATTTTTATTTTTTATCAGCATTCAACCACCCGACGAATCTCTAACAAGGAACGTAAAGTGGACAAAGACTAGGTTTTTGAACTCTAGCAACCACCACTAATATTGGAAGCTCGGCAGTTCCCGGGGAGTAAAGAAACCTCGACCGGGACAGGATTAAGTTCCTTGGATCAAGGTTAAGGTTAAGGTGATGCATATATATAGCCAACTATGTCGCACACAAGTGACCCGGGGCAACAGATCTTTGTCTGGATGCGCAGAAGATGGTTAGATTGTTGGCATCAGCCCCAAACCTGGGATTTCCGCACTACTGGTACTACGAGCCACAATATTGGTCATCTCAGTCTTGGCACTAATGTAGCAGACAGTTGAGGATGCGGAATGACTGATACGCTTGTAAGTAATTGCCTCAGGCACTTACCTAGTTGTGCCGTGACTGAATCGCTCTGAAATTTTTTTTTTGAGGATGGCCAGTTGCCAGGAACGAAAACACACTTTGAGAAGATTGCAATGACACTCAGCACCCTGGACCATCTCCGAGAAACACTGGCAGTCACGGCCCCAAAATCACCGACAAAAACACCGTTTGTCAGCGTCACAAATGTCGGATGCCTACGGGTGCGACATCCTAGCAAACCCAGATCACTCAGGCTGATGGGCCGCCTCTGTCTATTTCTGCATTCCCTCCCACGTTATCCACCATGGAAGGTTCTGTCATCATTTACCATTGCCGAGATCCCAGGATGCCTTCCATCAGAAAGAGCCTTGGGTCTATGGAAGACCCACTGTTTGAGTCTTCAGGTGCCCTTCAGCTCTGTGCTTACAAGCTCTATAAAATGCAGTGCGTCGCAGTTACTAGTAAAAGCAAGAGCTGATACATTGAAGTTCCAATGCTATTTCGTTTCGTCTGATGCACAAGCCGATTTTTCTCCACGTTGGTGGTTGTTATCGCACTTAGGTTGCCGTCACTGGTCTATTGTCATTCCTGGAAAGGTCCAACTGGCACCCACTCGTAAGTTGTGGTACATGCCCATTAATCAAACACTTTTCTTGGAGGATAGGGTAACCCTTGCCGTAGACCATGGACTACCGACGAACCAATGTTCGGAGCATACTATCTGGTGCCATACAGTCATTGGGGATTACAACCGTCACTGGCATAGCCTGGACTCAACCATGTTGACGTAAACCCTGGGCTCTCTACTATCTTGGCATCCGTACCATGGTCCTCCAAAAGGAGTGTTCGGTGATCCGCAACATGGTCAGAATGGCGTCGCTTCCACAGGAACTATCAATCAATTCATTCGGATGACCGCGGTGAACGGACGCGTTAATCCAATTCAGCCACGACTTATAATATAGAGCCGACTGTTCCCACCGATCCCTTATAAATGCATCTCTATCGAAAGTGCTTGTCTCCCCTTTAAGCATGACATACATTGCTGCGATATCCTCTTTGCGTCCTCCCGTTGGCGACCGCACCTTCAATTATCCAAGCCATAGTTATTCCCCGGGACCAACCAATGTCCAGCAAAACCGCTCTCCTCTCGTTCCTAATTATCACCCAGAGTATGTCTGCCGACTGCTCTGCGAGCAGCGATTGACCTAACCATTTCGCCGATGTCAGCCTTCCAATTCACGATTCGCTCCACCTAGTCTCCATTCCTTTGATTGACACCGCAGAGTTTGAACGTTACGATCTTTACGACCCTCGGGATATACCCGTTCCTTCTTCACCAAACCGCCTGAATCTGCTACTCGAACAATCGCCTTATAATATCTCTTACGCGAATCAACCGCGTTTGCACCAAACAGATGAAACGACGCCAGTAACCCTTCCTGCTCCCGGTCCGCCCGGGTTTCCTTACGCCTCAGCTCCACTGATGACACAACGTCCTCGCAGCCTCCCCGAACCGACAAACATTCCACTTAGTGTCACGAGCGCGTTTCACCAAACCCGGGTTCAACCTTCGATCCAGCCTCCTTCAATATCAACAGCTTACCATGAATTTGGGGGAACCGCCCCGGCGCTTTCGGCTCCACCGATTCCACTTGCCACCGCGAACCCGGCCGCAGATCTCTCAAACACCTTTCGCCACCCCCACTTTGGTGGGTCACCAAGCAATGCGATGATGCAGCTGGGAACCGTCCGATCCGTACGCCTTCCGTACGACCCTGCTCCACTGACGATGCACTGTCCTCGCAGCCTCCTTGAACCGACAAACGTTCCACCCAGTGCCACGAGCGCGTTTCACCAAACCCGAATTCAACCTTCGATCCAGCCTCCTTCGACGTCGACAACTTACCTTGGATTGGGGATCGCCCCGGCGCTTTCGGCTCCGCTGATTCCGTCCGCCATCGTGAACTCGGCTGCAGATCATTCGAACACCCTCTACCACTGCCAGTGTGTGACCTCTGGGTCACCTTGCAATGCCACGGTGCTGGGGACCGTCCGATCCGTACGCGACCACCTCAATTGGACCCACGAGTTTCGCGGTGCTGGCAAGGACATGGTGGAGTGCTTGTGGACGGGATGCGAGAGAAGTTTGCAACGGGAGAGTATCCCTAGGCACATCCTCACCTGCCACCTTCGCGTGGGAGTGAGCTGCGGTAGATGTGGCTTACGTCTCTCTCGCAGCGACGTCCAGTACAGTCACGCGAAAGTCTGTCGCGCGGGACGTCCGACAGCTTCCTGATTCGATTCCGACCCCCCGAATGCATTGAAATGCACATAGAATGACCGTTACGCAAGTGTATCAACGACATGTCATGACTTTACACGCTACAAGACATCATTTCGCCCTATCATCATGCACATCTACCTACATAATCTCTGGACTCAAAGTATGTATCCATTGTTGACGTTAAAATTCGGATAATCTCAATAGAGTGTTGCTTAATCTTACTCGTCTGAGAGTGTCGGCCTGTTTTTTTATGAGCCCGAGAAGACAGAGTTCCATGCTACTACTCGCCCAGTTCTTACCACAGACAAATCGGACTCGGAGACCCCTGTGTCACATGATAATGTAACGTCACGTGATTAAGATCAGTCACGCGCCGCGTAGTCACTAGTCAAAACCCCCACTGTCTTCCTTCGACTCTTTGATCTACCTGCGGGGGACTAGGCTAACCTACACGAGCGTCAGAATCATGGCAACGAAAGCCAAGAGTGATGTCAAGGTTCTGAAAGGACAAGATGGTATGTAGATAAGCTCCTTGGTGTAATCTAATATCATCTACCCACCCCACTCGCAGCCGAAGACGCCATTCTGCAGTATATGAAAAGGGTAATCGCGGGTCTCAGTGTCTATATGCGTCCTAATGTTACTTGTTACACGTTTATCAGATGAACAGGCCGTTCGGTGCCGTCGACATATCAGCCAACCTGAAGGGCGCAGTCCCGAAAGCAACGACGGCCAAGATCCTCGCTTCGCTCGCCGAGAAAGGCGCAATCGTAGGGAAAACATATGGTATATGCGTTTTGAAACGATGATACCCTAGCATGCTGGAACGCATATATGCAGGGAAGACTAACTTTTACGTTGTGAATCAGAACGACATCGATACCCTCGGTGCAGACGAATTGGCGGCTCTAGAAACGGAGTGTAAAGCAGTTGAGGAGGCGAACAACACCGTCGCCGCGGAAGCAAAGAACTTGCAATCAGGTTCTAACAACGTTTTGATCATGTCTATTCCCTTCTGATGGCTGTCAGAACTCAACAAGCTCAAAAGCACGCCTACGGACGACGAACTCGAGGCTCAGATAGCAGATGCAAACCAGACAGTAAGACGCGACTATATAGGTCGTCATTGATACCATCTACTGCATTAGATCGCCCGTTTGTCGGAGAGACTTGCTCCGCTGCGTAGCGGCGTGCCGCTCATATCATCCGACGACCTCGCACAGCTCGACACTGAGTGGACTAAATGGCGGCCCGAATGGAGTCGTCGCAAAAAAAAATTCACCGAGTCAGTCCGCATATACCCATTGTTTACCCCTCCTCGCGGGTGCACGTTGACCGACATTGCTTCTAGATTTTGGCAGCTCGCGACGGACGCTTTGCCGCCTCAGGACGCTAATGCCCTTGCTGAGGACCTTGGGATCGAATTCGATACACCGGAACACATGTCGCTCGAACGTGGTCCTTTGTGCGCGGTACCGGGACAGAAGAACTCGAAGCCGAATTTGAAGCGCAAGCGCGAATAAGCTTGTGTCTGCAATGTGCTTATTCTTCGTGTACTTTGAAATGCATGTATAGTTCGTTTTGCTCTCAATGTCACGGACCTTGGCAAAATTGTAACTATGTGGACTATGATATAGTCATCTGAGATACACAGCAGCGATGTATGCAAGGACGTTCCATCCCTGCAGAACTGATTCACCCGGAAATCGCCACGTTCCCGCCAATGCCCAGCCATCCCCTCCCAAACCCGCCCGCAACAGCCCTAAAGCCAGACTCCTTGACCTCGGAAAGGAAGAGATCATGCTGGTCCGCCAGCCGTTCATTATTCCGCCTGATCTCTTGGATAACACCATGTTGACGGGTGCACAGAGGGCAGGCAGTCTCATTCTCAAAGAGACATCTACGTTCGGTTCGGGTGATCTATCAGAACCGCACATCGTCGAGGGGAGGAAAAATCAGTCAGACATACCGTTGATGGTAGCTATGATTGCACATAAAGTGTATGCTCGGAAGATCGAGCTGACCATTACATTGCGAGCACCGCGTGACGTGGAATACTCTCGCATGCTCCGTGTCCTCGAGATCCTCGACTTGCTTTAACTTCGCCTTCGTCTCTGAGCGGTAAGACGAGACGAGTTGTTGATCCTGTGAGAGAGCGCATCATTGTATCGTAAACGCAACAAGCAGGACAAAGAGAAACGCACCGTCGCGATTTCCTCCACGCCTTCCTTGATCCGCCTCGTCAACCAACCCTTTACAAGTCCCACACTTGCCACATCATTCCGACTGAGAACCTGTACGACAGACAGAGGTGACATGATCTTCTCGCTCTCGATATGCTCCAAGAGTGATTCAAGATCTGCTTGGTGTGCGGTGAGAAGCGCAGGCGTCGAAGTGAGGAATCGGAGGACAAGCGGGTAAAGGTGGGGATTATCAGGGCCGTACTTGCGTAGCGCCGAAATAACCTGCACTGAAGGCGAGGACTCGGTGAAACCCTTCTCAGACGTGCTGCCCGAGTTGTGTTCTTCCATCCAGAATCGTAACACGTCCTCATACATGCCCATCTTCTCCCACAGAAGGATCAGTCCGGGTGTATACTGGTGGCTCGAGCAGAGAACCAGTGCATGGGTGAGATCGTACGGAAGGTCGGTGGAGCGAAGCAGTCGGAGGGCTTTCTGGTGCTCGCACGGGGTATGTTGGTCCCCCTCGACGCCCTCGTCGAGATAGAGCTCCAGCAGCGTGTTCCACACTGCAGCCTGGTCCCGTTTCTCTGCATCTTCATCCTCTCCCGTGCTGATGGCAACGGTGCCCGACTCCGAACCTCTGGCATCATCCAACGTCTGTCCCCACCGTCGTTGTGCCACCGTCTCAAGGAACGTCATGAAACACGCGGGGTGGTCCACGAAATGGGCAAAGAAGAGCGTCGGGGAAGGTCGCCTAGGCGGTGTCTGCGTCCCTGGACCGTTCGTGGATCGTACTTGGGGCGAAAGGGATTGAGCGCTAGGTCCACTAGCTAATGCGGTCACCAGATCCTCTTCTCCTTCTTTGTCCTCTTCCTTCCTCCTGGCTCCGTCACTGCCCGTTAACGTAGGAGGTACTGCGGGTGCCCTTGAGAGGGCGAGTAAAGCTAAATACGAAGGCGCCGACGTTCCCTGTGCTGGGGATTGAGGACTCTCCGATGGTGGGAGGGGTCCAGAGATGGTACAGAGATCAATAAGCAATTGTGTGGTTTCATTCGGAAGGTTGTCCAGAAGAGCACGACAGTAACGAGCCAGGTTCGATTCCGCCTATGGTTTCAGATACCGAACCCAACGTCAATCAGTGGTCACTCGAGGAACGGATATAAGAGAAAAACTTACACCGGCTCCGCCTACTTCTCTCAAGTAACTGATTGCTTCCCTGAATCCATTCTCTATCTTTCCTTTGTCCGCTTTCTCTGTCGCCTTCGCGTCGCTACTCCCAGCACCAATATCTTCCACGACGACCCTCAGATAATCCTCGTGTCTACCCCACCTCTTCGCAAGGTATGCCGCCTGATCAAAGAATCCCGCTTGTCGACATACACGAATCGCCGTGTCAAGATCAAACGGAGGTTCTCGGCTCGCTCCTTCCCCGGGGACTGTTTTGCCATCAAACGCGACAGTTCCGACATTTTTTCCCTCGCTGCGAACAAATGCGTCCACTTTGGCGACATCTCCCACTTTGGCGTAGGTATTGAGCAACAGGGTCGTATGTTCTGCATTCGCGAGCCCGTGTGTGTGCAGTTCTTGCAGGTAGAGCATCAAGAGTGGGGTCAGATTGGCTGTGAGGAACTGTGCGTAGGTGAGTATATGCTTGTGTGACATGCGAGCAAGAGCCGAGGTATAATGATGACCAGTGCATACCTTGCGTACGACATAACTTCCCCGGACACCACCTATCGTCTGCAAATACTCCTTCATCGCACCTTCGTAATCGCCCTTTTCGTATAGATAATCGCCATGATGTCGATGGACGTCTGTCGTGTCCAGGCTCTGCGTGTGCGCAAACGAAAGCGCAAGGGTGTAGAGGTGTTTCTCATACAACAACGCGAGCTTCGTGGCAGTCGGCTTCTCAGCCAAACGAGTCACCTACATGAGTAAGGTCCAGTTGATGGTAAGGCCAACATGCGATTGAAAGACACCAACCATTCCATCATTCCCCAAGACGTACACAGACCCCCACGCGGATACGACGTCCCGGACACCACGCTCAAATACTCCAACATACGCGATCATCTTGTTCTCCATGTCGATGAGTACAACCCGTGCGGCATCTGGGTCAGTGACCCCATTCGCAGAATTCGCGGAAAGAACGTTTGATAACGAGGATGTATCGGTAGTGAGTTTCCGCTGTCGCGGGCCAGGAGTCTTCGTTGCAGCGCTTGAGGGCGCAGGGAGAACCACGACCACATAATTCAAGTGAGTGTACAAGGAAGACTTGCGTCCTGTGAAACTTGATCAGATGAATTGTTCTCGAATCCGAGTATGCCCTCAAGAAACTCGGAATGAGACTGACCTTCGTAGCTAACCACACCTAACCTCCCACCGCTGCCCACGCCGACCACTGCCTCATCTCTGCCCAAAACAACCCAACGTGCTTTCCAGTCGACACAGGCACAACGTAGACCTGCCCCAATCTCGTCAACGAGGACAGCTGTAGGGCTAGAAGGTTTTGGTAGGATTGGATAGACATAAGTAGCAGAGGTGGTGACAATGACAAGCGAGAGTGTCGGAGGAAAATTTGAAGTCGGAGCAGAGCCGGGGTTCGAAGGATCCGCGGCAGTAGGTAAGGACAATGGACTCATAGAAACCGATGCAGGTGCAGTAGTGAATGCCAAAAACGTCACTGGTTCAGTCGCGATCTCGTGAATGACTCGAGGTTTGGGGATGGAAGCAGATGACGTTGACGATAGGGATTGGTCCAAATGACGATACAGAAGAACAGTGCCATCTGCAAGACCAACGGAAAGGAAAGAAAGGGTGGAGGTTACTGCAAGAGTGGTGACCTATACTTAAGTAGTGAGTCTGCGTGAAGAATGCAAGCAGAACAGAGCATACAGGATGGGGTTTTCCGACTGGCTGCACTTGTTTGGCAGTGCGGAGGAGGACAGGTGAACCTGTCCTCTTGTCTGTCTTTCCCAGATCCCATATTTTCAGAATGGATGAGCGCACGTTATCCTCGTCCTTAGCGCGCCTGCGAGTCAAGGATGGAATGATTCACAGGGAACATGACCACACACCCCGATAGAGATCAGAATACCCATCTCCTCCACCATATGAGTGACCCTTCCACCGACATGCGCGATCCAGCTCACCACGGAAACGAAGGCTTGGTTAAGAAGATGAACACTTCCATGGATGTCTGCGACGACCAAGCCATGAGAAGAAGAGATTACAGTTGATATTTCTGGGGCATTCTAACGTTCAGAAGTCAACAGGAGAGAATGTCAAGTTGAAGCTCGACTGCACCTTGAATATGTCAGGTGGGCACGCTGGGTCGTGCACATCCTTGACGGGCTCGATGTCGAAGAAGGTGAACTGCCGAAGCTAGAGAACAGTGTCAGAAGTGCTCTGAGCGGAAGAAAGGAAACTTCTACAGCAGCGGCGGTTGCGGACGCCATGTCTGATGACCACTGTCTGAGCCGAAGCCTGCTTTAGTTGCTGTAGGTACACATTTGTACACAATCCCTCCGCAAACACAGCTTGCACATGCACAGATACCACCATAATCATCAAAACCAACCTAACAAAAGAACCGTCTTGTGCCGAATTCAATCAAGGGCTTCTTAATCTGTTCTAGACACTCTCCGGAATCTTAGCGGCGTCAACATCAGCCGGTGAAATGAGATCTGGCTCTTCCCTCGTTCACCGAGTTCGACGACGAA